>VZTT01035035.1:50788-73634 GCA_013400855.1 Buphagus erythrorhynchus | reverse complement strand
TCTATTTTACCAGGTTAATTTTTTTTTTTAAGGAGGAATATATATATACATCTCTTGGAAATTTGCTTGGAGTTTTACATTTAACCCTTACACAAGGACAAAGCCAGTCTGATCTTGTGATGTTACTTTTCTTGAAATGGAATTTCACTCACAGCTTGAGCAGCTGTGTGTGAGGGACAGTACCTCAGCGGTGGCATAGGCAGAGTCTGCAAAACGACCTGAGCTCTGGGCTCAGAAGAATCCACTTTTTCTATTAGATTTACCCTCAGTGTCTCTGCAGAACAGAATGTGCTAACTCTATTTTAAAGACTGGAACGTTTACCTCTACTTGATTATCAAAGGACTATCAGCCCAATTTTAATTTGTGTCTTTTTAAAATACCGTCAGTTAGAACCATAGAGCCCAGCACTTAAATTAACAGAAGTTTTAGGAACTTCAGGGGTGGACACTAATCTTACAATAATACCATGTCTGGCAAGATTCAAAATTTTTTGCTTAAACTACAGCTGCTTTATACTATTTCTCTAGAGTATTTATCCTTCAGCCAGTCAATCCGTTGAACAAATTTTCCTAAAAGCTCTTAGTTCCTCTGGCTGCAGGAAAAAAACCTCAACAAAACAAAACATGTGATATGAACTTTGCTTAATGATCTAGAAACTAGAACAGAAAGAAACTAACTGTATTAGTGATTTTTAAAGGCAAGTAATGACTTGAGACACTTAGGTTTCACTTTGTTCATCAAAAAGTTCCTAAGCAAATAGTGTGGGTAGTTAAAAAGCAAATCTGTAAAAAAATATTTTTTTTCCCCAAATATAGTAGAACTGACAGACCCTGTTGCAAGGCTTCGTCTTTGGGAATCTTACACATTCCAGGGAAAACCACAGGACCAGAAAGCACAGAGGAAAAGATATGTATGTCACAGAGGAAAAGATAGTTGTATGTAACTTTAAAAGTCGAATGAGGTCAGGAAACATCACAAGAGAGATGAAAATAAAGAATTTTGCTACTGGCTTTTAAGATGGGCTGATTTTTTTCTTCCAAGAGGCAAACAGCCTTCTGTCTTCTGATTGCTCTACTGTATCACCAGGCAGGAGACAATCCTTAGGGCATTCATTGTCTCCTACTGCTCAAATATATTTTCTGAACAGTAGGAAACTCTCTCATTTCCAATGCATGCTTTACGGTAAGAAGAAGATTTTGCTTCTTTTTTGTATTCTCACTCCTATAATTTCCTTTCATTTGAAAAATGCCTAAGCAAATGTTGGTAAAGGGATGTTAGTTTTTGTAGTGCAGACAAAAAGACAGTAGTTTAGATGGAAATCATTATAGCTCTTCAGCTCACTTCCTTCCTGTTATGAAACATGGAGTTGGAAAAAAATCTTCAGTGATGACGGAACACAAAGGAAGCAAAGGAGATAAAGAAGTGCATGCACAATATTAGCATGTCCAAAGCTTTCACTTGCCAGATTAACAGCTATATTATGTAGGAACTATCAGCCCAGCAAGAACTGACTATTACTGTCTCATGATGTCTGAATTTTAAACCAATGGAAGGTAAGATTAATTTAGAGGAAACAGTGAGATTTTACAGTAAATGGTTATTCCTTGATTATGGCAGAAATCTAGGGTTCTATAGGTGCTGTTTTTCTTAAGTCAATACCCACATGGGGAAATAATTAGCTACTTTCTATAAAACAAGGGCAATAATCTGATTGGGCTCTGCCCTTTTTCATTGATGTATTGCTCCTAGCCTGTGACTAGAAGCATAGCTATTCTGTGATAATAATGAGGGATACCTGTATTTGGTTGTGTGATGTATGTAACTCTAGTAATTTGACAAAAGAAGGATATGTAAATCATTGGGATCAAAACCAACAGAGGGTGAACATGCAGGACATGTTGTGAAAGAAGGCATTAAGGAGAGAAGCACAGTCTGGGTAAACTGGCTCGATTCATTGCAGAAGTCCACTGCCCTGCTATTGTTTTTTGAGATGCAGTTTCCCTTTTGAAATCAGAAAATTCAAGTGCAATTTGTCTATCTTATTTTTTTTCTAAATTTAAATAAACTTATCTTTTTCTTATATTAAAAAGAAAAAAGAAAAAAGAAAAAAGAAAAAAGAAAAAAGAAAAAAGAAAAAAGAAAAAAGAAAAAAGAAAAAAGAAAGAAGAAAGAAGAAAGAAGAAAGAAGAAAAAAGAAAGGGAAAACTTTTGGGGCATTTTCATAATTTTATTTCCTATCTTCTCCTTCTTTTTACTTCTATGATTTTGTGAGTCTCCTTTTTTTAAAAAATACCTCTTAAGTACCACTTTTTACCTTAAGTGTAAAAAATATTATTATATTTCAACTTGGAATTTAGTCCCAGGCCACTCTAGGCACAAAAATAGTGTGCAGTCATTCAACAATTAATGTTATTAGGGTGACATTAAAGTGTTATTGTTGTGCCTCAAGCACAGTACAAGCATACTCAAGGCTAGGAAAAGTCACATCTCTGAGCCACTGCTTCAGGCTATCTTCAGACTCAAGTGGGGATCACTTCCAACAAAGGAGGACTTGCCTCTGCAGTCAAAAGGGCTGGAGGTGGTTAGATTTTAGTGAGTGGGAAAGCTGGAAAAGCCACTGAAATACGTGATGTAAGTTAGCTGCAGCATAGGCATAAATTGCAGTACTCCAGGGTATCAATAGTTTTATGGAAGATAGTGAATTCAGCTGACTGAGTTTTACATTCATACTGAAGCCTCTGGAGCCCAGACTAACACTTTTCTTATTGTTATGACACTTACACAATTTGCACTAGAGGTAGGAAGCAATTAGGTCGACTTTAAAAGAATGCAAACCCACAATTAATGATGTGCATATAGCTATGATGGGAACTTACAGCTTCTGTGATTAACAAAAATGTTTCTAAGCCTGCAGCAATTTTCTTCAAGCTGATCTCATTCAAACTAAATTAAGCAATCCTCAAAACAAGGCTCACAGCTGGATATGGCATGGTTTAAGAACCAAACTAGAAGATTGAGGGGAAATTGAAATGTACAACAAATGCTGGTTTATAATAATGATTCAAGTTACTAGAAGAGGTTGATCTGCTCTCTTTTGGAGATGATTGTAAGTGTAGACACTCAGGGGAAAGATCCCCACATCCATCAGATTTGTAGCAGGAGGGAGACAACTTTAGTCATGTTTTATCAGACACTATGCCTTGGTTGTATGTAATAGACATACACTAAGTTATAACATTTAAACTCATTCTCAGTGAACTGGTCTATACTACTACTTCAACAGAAAATAAAAAGAAAACCAGGCAAAGCCATTGATACAAAAAAACTCAAGGCCACTCCCTAAAAAAAGATACTTGTAATCAGAGGAAGGAACATGTAAAAGAAAGACTGAAAGAGCCAGAGAGCAGATCTATTTGATTACAGAAAAAAGTAAAGAAAAAAATAAATTGGACCCATTTCCCTAAGAGTTGCCTGAATAAGAAGGACCTGCAATGACATAGAACTCATATTCTCCTCTATTCTTTTACAGATGTTCATACAGAAAGAACCAAACTATCCTGTTCCCCCAAACACTTCCATCTATCAAGATGATTTTCCAACTATTCAATCCTCTAAAATATTACAAATTCAGACATCGAAGAGGGGATGATATATAAAATTTTGGAGAGTCAAATATCTAGTCCTGCAATACCGTAACACTATGTACGTGAACTTAAACCAGCTCCCAGATGGACAGTAAATGTAGATTTTCAGGCCCAAAGTCTCTTTAGTCTGTTAAGCTTTCTTCTAGGAAGACACATATGCTTGAGCTCAACACAGAAATGAAGAGGCTTGTTGGCACTCAGCACAAGGGAATCATTGGCAATGATTCACTGGTAAATTAAGAAAAACCCCAGAAGCAGCAAGAAGTAATTGTAAAATATGAATATATACTTTTGAAATATGTTCTGAGTCTAAATATTCTAAAATCAGAGCTGTACGCTCTATTTTTTAAAACTGATTTCTGTGTCCTGTGGATTGTCTGCAATTGCAAACGTTTATTTCTACAGTCAGTATCTGCAGCTGACAGGCTGCTGTGAAAGGCTGTGGGCATGCTATGCCCACTGGTTCCATGGCATGATTCTGGCCTGGAGCCTTGTAGAATTCCATGTTCAGCACTCATCAAATTGGTGACTACCACCAGATTAAACCTTGTTTCATCAAATCCTTTTCCAGGCATTGCCTGGAATCCTGCCACTACGGTATGAAAATGTTACTGTTTCATGCTCTGCTGCAGGACAATACTGTAAAATACATTTCCCACAGCTCTGGGTCAAGTCGGCCCAAGGGAAGATGGTGGGAAACTCATTGCTTGTATTCCCATGGTGATTTTGGGAAGGGTGGGTCAGCTATGCTTAATAACATGCCCCCAAAGCAGATCTCAGCTTTGCTATCCTCAACTTTATATCATGTAAAGTAGAGTTATTATAAGTCTGAACCTGGAAAAAGAACAGCCATTATATTCCGACCATCATGATATGCAATCCTTCATAGTAAAGGTCTCTTATTTAGTCTCACAGAAGATAATTTTTTTTATAACCACTTAAATATACACAGAGAACTAAGAAAACCCAAAGAGTTTTAGAATGCCCAAGATGAAAAAATTAGTTTGATGGAGGAAATTGGATCATTTGGATTTTTTTCTTTTCTTGTTAAGCTGCAAAGAAGGATGGTGTTGTACTTTAGTAAAGACATATTATAAATGTAGGCAGAGACCTCAGATTTTCAATCCTATTGGGTTTGTGGTAGCTCCTCATCCTGCATTGATGATTCATTTAGATGGGTTTTTCCAAAGAAAAGATCTATGTGCAATCAAACAGACTGCTGCAAATTTTGTGTCCAGTGGAATATGGAATTGCATTAAGATCCTCTATCTTCCACATAGGTTAAAAGTAAAAGAGTTAACATAAAGTTTGTATTTTACTTGGAATAAACATGTAAATTCACCATTCTTTAGATGTAAAGATACTGTTTTGCCTCCCCAGATATTTTGATATTTATGTTTCTGGCAAGTATGATTTTATTGACTGAGCAGAGGCATTACAGTATGATGGACCAGAGTTGGTGCAGTGGTCTACTCAGGGAGAGACAGACTACATAATTTTTCTTTAAATCTCACTTCTTCGCTCCTTCTCCTGGGGACATTTTTTGCTTGATGCCTTTGGCTTAGCTTGTAGCCACCCACTTCAAACAAAGATGGAGCAGTCCATGGAGATTTGTCACAAACAGCCTGCTACCCCAACATGTTTTAAGAGAAGTGATGCTGCTAGTTGAAGACATGTGAGTGTGCAGTAAACTGTATTGCCTTCAAATTCATCCTCCTGGGTGCCATTTTGGAGAGAGGTTTCGCTGGTTTTCTAGACAAGGCTCTTTGCAGGAAACAGGGAGCAGTCCCAGGTGTACAGGTGTACTGCTGGGACCCAGGGGAAAGCAGGGATTCCTGGAGAGCAGCACGGAGCTGGCGAGGCAGGCGAAGGGCAGTGGGAGCAGAGGCTGTAGGCACTGGGGAGGGTGGGTGTCCAGGGCCCTTTGTGGCGTGTCCTTGTGCCACCTGGTGTCCCCACCTTGTGCTGGCCACCAGGGGACACCGAGCTGGGGCACCCGCCCATGCCCGCGGGCGTGAGTCCAGGTTGATTTGATCTCATTTAAAACTCTTGCTCTTCAGTAACAGCTTCCAATTTACCAATGTCTGTGTGAGCAGAGGTGGGTTAAAATTCAGGAAGCAAGAATAGTACTCCAGAAGATTCTCTAAAGCCTGGAGAGTGTTGATGTTAAAACTACATCTTTTTTTCCCTTTAAGTCTATGTTCAGGATTTTTCTTGTGCTAGTCACAGTTTAAAGTACAAATATTCTGCTAAGAGAATTTTTATCTGACTATTCACTGAATATTCAAAAGGTATTATTAAAAAGATGAAATACATAGAATGTCAAAAATCACCTGCAGGTGCTTGAAATCCTTAAATTTCAAAACTTACAAGTTACTACAAATTTTCTTTCAATTCCTTTTGTATATAATGCTGGGTATTATTTACAATTCTGGTTTTGCAACATCAACTTCTTTTTTTTCTTTTCTCTTGGTGCAAAGCCAGCATTGTAGAGGGGGATGCAAGTTGGCAACAAGCCTAAATACCAGTGGGAATACATTGTCTATGATAGATTTGTGTTATTAAACACTACCTTAAAAGCTCTGTATAATGATTATTAAAATGATCTTGAAAATATCAATGAGAAAAGTAGCTAATAATTACTAGGCCTGTAACAGAACATGAACTAATTAGACTAAACGGCAGATTTTGTATCTATGTTTGTGTAATTGATGAAAACACATTCCAGGGACTTGCCTGGCATGAAGAAAAACTGCTTGTTTCTTTTAATAAACTCCTTGATGTAATACAAAAAGAAACAGAAAAGTAAAAGGTGGACAAGACCAATGAGTTGTTTTCATCTTGAAAGCAATACCTAGCATTGATTTCTTCTAGTGGCAGAACACCTTCAGATGCATGCAGCTCTTCTGAAACATAAGATTTTTCCTGTCATGCATCAATCAGGTTTAAGAAAAAGTAATTCTTGAATGTGTGAGTATGAATTATCCCCCCAAAACTGTATTTCCTGTATGGTGTTTTCCACTGTTACATAGAACATTATGCATAGTTCTCAAGCTAGGTTATAGTTTTTGCCTCACACTTCATCAGAAATAATCTTCCAGTTTTGGTTGTAAAATTAGGACTGCAATAACATGAGTGCTTTACCTTATTCTTGGATTGTATTTGGTGACATATGCAAACAGATAAACTTGCATATGGTTAGAAATGTGGCAAGGAAGGGTGATGCAGCTTCTCTGCAGTGCATGCTCTGCAAGACCAACAGAAAGAAAACACTGTAAGGCTTAAATTTTGTTTCTGCAGGCAGCAGATATGGTGCCAACCCATTATAAATAAGGAACAGCTGTACAGAATAAGGAGGTGTCATTTTTATATCACCCCTTTTCAGAAATGAGCAGTACTTTAAGAATGTTTAAAGACCCATTGGTAGGAGAATATCCTGGATTCTTCATGCCTTTTGTTTTTTTGGCACACTATTAAAAATAACACCTGGTAAATGCCCTGTGACATCAAAACAGTGGCATGAATTCTTTGTGGCTCATTTTCTGACATCATGCTAGAAGACTCTGCCAAACGTGCAGGTGATGTGTAAGTCTGTGCAAATTAGGTTCCCTTGAGGTTACTCAGACTCTCCTGCATTTTTCTAGGCCCAGAGGGCCAAAGGTTTGGGTAACTTTTAAATGAGGGGATATAAATAGCAAACTGGCAGTTGGCATTGAATCCTTGTAGAGGTTTGTTAGGAAGAGTGTGCAATAAATAAGCAGAGCAGGGGGTCACAAATTGGATTGCTGGACATACCTGCTCAGCACCTGTATAAATCATGAACAGTTTTGAGTTCATAGTCACCTGAATGCAGTTTATACACAGTGTACTGAGCTTCTAAGTTCTGTCCTAAATAGAGTTGCAGCCTCAGGTATTAAATTATGTAAGCTGAGACCTGAAGTTACAAAAAGGCATGCTTAGTACCAAGGTTGAATAAAGAACATGAAAAATTAGCATGTTGTGTAAAAATTCATGCTCTTATTGCTTTGTGCAGGCAAATTAAACACATGATAATCAATCCATCTTTGATCTGAAGATGCCTTGGGTATCAGACTGGATGCAAGCAACACAGATTCTCTGTCTTTATTGTAAAAAACTATAGGCCAGAAGTAACAGAAACAAATCTGTCCCTGCTTTATATCTGAGTACCTTTGTAAATGTCAGATATTAGCAGTCATGGAGCAGTGCATTTAAGAATAAACTCACAATTATTCTATCATAATTCTATCATTGTTAGAATCAGCTGGTAGTGTGAAGACTCAGGTGAAGAAACTTATGCTAACGTTTCAAATGTAGTATTGTAAATGCTTCACAAAATATTAATAGCGCTATAGCTATTTTATAGATATTTTATAGCCATATTAATAGCTTTATAAGAATATGCAAAAATCGTATCCCTGAACAACTGGATGTAAGCTCCATTAACCCATTTTTGTCAAGCGTTAGTTGGCTTATATCATGAAATCAAAATGTTTATATGTACTATCATCTTCTTATCTGATATAGCTTAGAAATCCTCATGGCTTCTAATTTGATATTTATTTTGACAATGTCTTACAAAAATTATTAATTCTAAATCATTCTTATTTACTTAATATTTTATGTCAGTTTTATATGTCTATTGTTGAAGTATTTGTGAGAAAAAAAATACATTCTTTTCTTCTTATAATATTGTCTGTGTTGTCATGCACAAATTATCTACTTCTTCTTCTAATTCAACAGTCATAATCTCTGAACATCTCTTCCTATAACTTTATGTTTCTTTATTCTCTTTCTGTCAATAAAATTTGAAATAATTTCACTGAATTATAAGCTGGTAACTGGAGCCTTTGATAGACCCATCTGATTCTAGACTCCTATAATGTGATGAGAAGATCTTTGGAGGTACAGTTTTGTATACTCTGACTATAAAGAAATCAAGGTTCCTAAACAAGTGTCTCAGACAAGCATCTAAATTTATGAATATGGTCTTGAAGAATGAGAAAAGCTCCATCAATTTTCAACGAAGTTTAATAACCTGTTGCACTAGTGTAAGTGCTGCTGTGCCAATAACCAGTGCTGCACTCTGAGCAGAATTGCTGTGGAGCAATTTGCAGAGACACCTAACTATGTCACTCAGGAACCCTAGAGCTTACTTTGATCTCTAAGGAGATATATCCCCAAATTTTGATGAAATACACACATTAAAATTTTGAGAAAAACTACTCAATATATAAGACTCTTCAATTCTGTAAACTTATTTAGATTTTGGCTGCTCCTATGTTACTTTAAAATGCTCCATAACTTTTGTTGAGATGAGTTATACTTCTGCAAACAACTCAGGCTAATTCACCATCTCTTTCATGATTTCAATGGAGCCTGCTTGAACAAGTTACCTTTTGCAACTTAATTATAAAATGACATGAATAGAGTTTCCATTAAAACTTAATACCAATTATTTCTGTCTGATTTAACTTGGAATCCTTATTGACACTGTTGGTCTGTTCTTGGTATTGTTTCTTTTGGTGCTTCTATTACAATGTCAATAATTTGCTCAGTACTGGTCAGGGCAAGTTTCTAAAATGAAAGCATACATTTATGACACCTACTTTCTTATTAAGCCCACAGCAGTTCCAGCTAAGGAAAATAGATGATGCCAGCTGAGCAACAAGTCCTTAAAGATTAAATATCTGATGAATACAAAAAGAGATATGGAACTGCATCCACTACTGGAAAAACAGTGCAAGAAACAGTAATTATGTCTGCATGCCTTTTGTTTTTGTGGTCTGGTTGTATTTGCATACAACTCCCTTGGGAGGCAAGCAAAAGTTATTGAAGTTTTACGATGCCAGATTATTCAAGATGAATACAAAACCTGAAATATTAAAATCCACATGCAAGCACTTGAAGAAATATTTTACACCTCAGGGGTGCTCAAAATTTTTAGCGAAACCACACGGACTTCTGATGAGTTGGGGGAAAATACTCATTATGCTTTTAAGCACCTCTCCAGATATTCTGCTTTGAAACTCAAAGGTTTCAAAAACAACTTTTAATTAAAACTCTGCCATTTGAGAAAAAGTTTTTAATTTTTGATAAATAGTGAAAAGATTTTAGTATCTGGCTGGTGTTCTCATTTTCTTCTTTATTTCATACTGTTTCTTGCTTTCACTTGCTTTAGACATAGCTGGCATCTAAATTTTAATTCTATCTGTTCATTTTACCTGTCTCTTTAAACACTTTTCAATCAACATGTACTTCCTCTACTTCCTCGGGAAGAATATTGTATTCAGATTCTTTTTAATCAATTTTACTGCCAAATCCTGTTTGCCTTACTCATGCAAGTATGCCTGCAGAAATCAATTGGACTACTTGTATGAGAAAAGCAAGCAGTTCTTGCCTTTATTTGGTAAAGCAACAGACTTGAACAAAAGCAGTACTGTACCTGCTATGGGCAGCCAGAAACAATGACGGGCTCCTTGATAAGATTAGATGTAATTTTAAATGCAACTAGGACAAAGAATCCCTCCCACCAACCCCAACTCATAACTCTCTACAGTAATTCCACTGCAGCAAAGCAGTTGAAGAATTACTGACAAGAGCCAGACTGCCCAGTAAGCACCACCTAACAGACACAGAAACATGATCCGCATTATTTTTAAGCTTGGCAGACATTTTGTGCTTCTTTCAAAAAAGGAAAAAGAAAAGGAAAAAAAAAAGAAGTATTTTAAACCAGGCACACATAAGCCTTATACATTCCTGGTTTAAATGTTACACGAAGTCCTTGCATTTTAAACATCTTTATAGATGCACACTGAATATACTGAAATACCAGCTACTTCTGGCTGATTGTTTCAGAATAAACAAATGTTCTGCATTGTCATCGTGTGTGAATAGATTGGTTTAACTTTAAAACAAAAAGGTTCTCCTCAGCCCAAGTTAATTGCTGAACTTTCATTCACAAAATTGATGCCAGCAAAGCTGAAAGCTTAGTTTTGCAGCTACAGAATGGGTGCAGGTCGACATGCAACATAGAATCTCAGGCTGAATTCCTACTTGGTTTTTGAAATAATGTATTTGATTAATTCTGTCTTTAACAACCAAGAGAAACCTTCTGTGTAATGTTTATAATGTTATATATTCACTATTCACAGTCCTAGGATAAGAAATATGCGAATTCTGCAAATTCACACACAGTGAGGTTCAGACATGGTTTGCTTTTCAGTATAATTTTTTTGGGGGGAGTGTGGGGGTTTTTTTTGTGCGTTTTTTTTTTTTTCCTCTTTGCTTTCGTCTATTTAAATATACACGGGTCAAATATATTCAGTTTGTAATCTTAAAGCTAATAGTGTGTATTTAGATATTCAGCAGCTTGATGCGGTGGCCATTGAATAATATCTATAGGCTTTGGATTAAACCCAAATGGAGAATGAGAGAACTAGGTTAGGGAATTAAAACAGCATGGGCAATGTTTCTGAATATGTGGCAAAGGTGATGAAGCAGAGGAGGTTGGGGTGTTATGCACAGTGTCACACAACATCTTGCTCTGGCCTAAACAATATGGAGAAGTGTTCTCTGCAGCTAGCCTGGGACACTGACTAGCAGCCAACACAGGACTTCCAGGGGAATAAAAGGTGAAACGCTGAAAGTGAACTATCTTGACTCTTAACTACCTCAGCTGCAGTGGGCTGCTGGCCCCAGGGGGTGGGAGGCACCAGCCTCCATCCTCCACCTCCTTTCTGAGAGCAGGTGTGCTCCAAGGCCACCGTGGATGGTGGCTTGTTTTACTCACCGAAAGCCAGGAACTGCTATATCACTGTGCTAATGGAAGTGGCTTTGCTTTTGCAGTTTTTCAGCATCTTTTAACAATTTTCAGGCCTTGGTTTTATCTGGAAGTATGTTATCCTTGACCAAGAAGGCTTTGTCCTCGGCTGTCGCATACTTTGTCCTAGACTTTGTGATCTGTGCTGTTCTCAGAAGCACAAGAGCCTTTACTATCTAGATGGTCTTGGCACACATCTGTGACACATTTAACTCAGGCACAAATGCGTGATGCGACTCAGTTCTCAGTTTACCTGGACATCACTTCTCCACCTGAATACTGGAGATAGGACCAATCCTGCCCTATCTCAAAGAGGTAGTGGGAGGATAAAAAACATTTGTGATTGCTAAGTGCTGAGATATCGTCATGACAAAGGCCAGCAAGTGCCTTGAGAGATAGCAAACCTCACTGAAGGCAGATATGGCTCCATTTCAGTTGCAACTAATTTTGTTGCTTTTCCCCTTATGAAATTTAAGAAATTCACGTAATTTTAGAGCATGGAAGAGTAATTATGTTAGAAGTGAGGTTAATAAAAACTAGAAATTAATATTTATTTAGTTTAACGTAGCTTTTAAAGTAATTAATAAAATTCAGTATTCTTATCCTCTACAAAAAATGTGGAAACTGTGCAACAAAGATATTAAGTGGTATGTATGAGATCAGAGAATTAACTGTTAATGGGGCTGAAACACACTGATGGGACTGAAATACAGCCCAGAACTCATATTTTCCCTTTTATTTTTTAAGAAAGCATATCAATACCAGTGGATCATGACAAGAGAGTTTTCATGCAGCATTAATGACGTAGGAGTTTTGCAGTTCTCATTTTTTAAATACACCAAAATTATTTTCTTTGATTTTTTTTATAACATGAATAAGTTTTTAATGCACAAAGCATAATCTAAAATCTGAAATTTTAGTATGAAAAAGCAAGAAATTCTGATTTTATTGGTTTATGTTTCTTGGCCTGCAAGATTTACTATGAGTGTGCAAGAGAAATTAAGATACATAAATATGCAAAAGTTTTTTCTACTTTTATTAGGGTTCTAACAGAAGCAAGCCAGCCTTCCAGGTTCTGAATTGTACATTCTGGTGGCATCTGCATTTTGTCATTACTGTCGTGAAACAGATTATTCAAAAAAGATGGCTGACCACTGCTATAAACTTGTGAGAACTTTGTATGATAAGACAGAGCCATTGTGGCCATGGCTAGATTGCCTTCAGGAGTGTGTTTATGGTCACAGAGATCTAGCTCCTGCAGAGCAGCAAGCTGCTTCATTTCAGATTGGTGGAAAAGCAAGAAACTACCTATAAATAAGATCCTTCAGGTGATCCTTCAGTGCCTCCTAAAAGGTAAAATGACAGTACACACTGAATGACCAAACAGCACAAATGAGGGTATGGGTGTGGCCTGACTATCTCAGTGCCATCAATGTATGTTCAGTTTAACTGAATTTATACAAATATTGAAGATTTTCCAGCCTGGCTTTGAATGCCCAATATCTGATATTAAGTAGTGAGCTGTTTTCAGAAGTGGGGTGCTCAGCACATGCCTATAGCCAGCACATACCTTTTTGTAGTATTGAAGCCCAACAGCACCTAAGACCATGAGTCAGTCTGAAAGCATGAGCTTGGATCCCTCTTCCCTTGGAGACAGTCAAACCCTTATTTGTGATAAATCTGTATTTTGCACACAGGCAATCTATACTGCAGCAGTTACTAAGAGTTAAAACAGGGAGCAAAACCTAGAGTGCCGATGGCTTAAAAGTCTCACATTTCTGAGACATGCCTCATCCCCCCATATCATTCTCCTACAGGGTTATCAGAGCAACTTTCTGCATTCAAAAGAGCTGTGGTTCACAGCTCAGCTAAAGTGACCACAGCACAGTGTGAAGTGACATGTCACTCCCTTGCTTGTTTTTTTTTTCTTTTCCCTTTAAGCCTCCCTGGACCGATTTGAGTTGCCTGTCATCAGCCGAGATCATGGCTCTGCCAGGCACAGCTTCCCAGGACGTGTCAGTGAAGGGGATGCTCCAGGCAGCCTCCTGGACCCGTTGGCCACCGGGGTGTGAAGGCAAATGCTGAGAGCCCCCAGCACCAGTGTCACCGCAGGCATCAGCTGGGAGCGGCAGCTGGCCTGCTGGGAATGGATCTGGGTGCTGAAAGGGTGCACTTCAACCTTTCAGTTTGTACACAAGTTTCCCTGTAACAGCATTATCTGGCAATTGGCATGCTTAGGCCTAATTTTCAATCCACAAGTAGGAGGCAGGTCATTGAGGATATCCTCACTATTAGAGTTATTCAGTTTGCATAAAGGCTCTACTTAACACTTGAGGAAGGAGTGCTGATTTCCAGAGTGTTGATTTGATCCCCAATCACTGCTGTGTTCACAGCAAGACAGTGTGGCACTGGCAGCCAAAAGTTTGCTGATGATCAGAAAAGTCAAGGTACCTACAGAAATGTCCAGGACTATGTGTAAAATCTCCAAACTTCCATAAATAGGGATGTGATACCTGCCCTGCAGTTGAAGATTCTGTCCAAAGTGCCAAAAATATTTTGTAATCATCATTGAAATCATCAGTTGTAAATGTGAGGGACAAAGGTGCAAATATAGATTTCAATTAGAATAAGCTTCAAGAATGGAATGTATCAGATAAAATTTGTCATATATATATTTATAAAGTACAGATATGTTTGAAATCATAGGTATTCCTTGCACTTTAAAAGTCCTAATACAGTTGTTTTTAAGAGAGTAGTAGTTGGTAAAGGGGATCAATGAAATCATTAAAGATTTAAAAAAGACAGTAATGGAGCTGGGGCTGAAAGCATACAAGCACTAGATTAATTTTGTCTGGGTCTTCTTTCATCCTAATTTACATGTCAGTTAGCCTAGGTGTGTAAACTTCTGAAAAATACTGTTGTGTTTTCCTTTTTTTTTGCCACAAATATGTTTTCATGTTTAAAGGAATTTATATGGGATCAAGAGAAACACTTGAATTTTGTTCTTGAACGCATTTATGATTTAAAACTTTCTCAAAGAAATAGAAGATGCAATTCCACCTCGGAAAATTCACTGCTACAGAGTACTGTAGAAGTTTTACTCAGGAAGACCCTGTCTTAAGCATAGAAAAGGAACTGTTTTTACAGTATTAATGTTGGCAAAAAAGGGATCAAAACAAAACTCAGTAGTAGAAAGCATTTTTTTTAATCCAATATTCAGATCTATATGTTGTGCCTGATATCTTCCACAGTAACTGAACAAGTTGTACCCCACACTAAGATTCAGTACTTATCAGTTGTAAAGCAGTTCGGGTCTGTTCCATGTTCACCTCAGGCTTATTGCTAATGGCTATTAGGCAGCTAATATTAACACCAGATTTTTACCTGCAGGAGAGTGTCTAACTCTGCTATGGGAATAAGCCCTGCTATCCTTAAAAGGATACTTTTTGCTTACCTAAAAATAGATGTGGCATTGCTCCCCCACATTTGTGAATTCCTGCTGTTGAATGAAGTGACTGACATTCAAGAAACAGCATGCCCAGTTTTCTGTACATTATTAGGTGATTATAAACAAAGATGAATGTGAATTCTTGAATTACTGGTCTACACAGAAGTCCCTATGTGCAAAAAGAGATCAGTGCTGGAAGTTCTGTATAATTTTTTTTTTTTATTTCATGTTTTTTTCTTTACTCAGAAGATGAGCAACTTCAGCATAGGCAAAAAAAACCACCAAACCAAACTCATCAAGTTCTAACACAGAAGGATTTTCAAATCAAAACAGCTGTTATTTATCCTTATTTTTGTAAGTAATAACTATTACATTAACTTTTTCAATACAGGTGTGGAAATCTTAATCCAATTCATTCATTTGGGAGCAAGAATTTCACCTTAAATTTTTTTAAGAATGCTCTGAACAACCAACCACATGTAAGCAAAGATCGGACTGCATTATTGTTATTGAATTCTGTAGCCTGAAGCAGAGAATGTACAAGTTGGTACTAATAACAGATGACAGTTTTTAGTCTTTCTGAGATGTTCTTCCATTTTCCTGCTATCTAAGAAGTCCCCAGTAAGTATGAAAGTACAGCAGAGATATACCAGGAGCACTGCCATGCACTACTTCCAACTCTAAGATTTGTAATACAGAAAAAAAAAATCAGGAAAACTTCTTAATTTTTAACTTTTCTGGTTTTGATAAAGTAAATTCTTCCATTAAAAACACTAAAAATCAATCTCTGCTTTTGATTCTTCGCAATTGCAGAGATCCCCTAACCATGTAATCAGGAATAGTATTTATCTCAGAGAAACTGTAAACCTGCTGCCTCACAAACAGCTCTGAAATTTGTCTTTCTTTTCTCTATTATTATTCGAATCTATTTTCAGATGTAAATATATGCAGGCCATTGAAGACTTCAGGCTGTTGATATATTTTACACTTTCATTAACCGTAAGGAAAATAATAATGTTTTGACCTTATCTCCAGATAAGTATTCCTTACTTAAGAGAGAATAACTGCAAAGACTGCATAGCTCTTTTGCTACTCTTCTTTAGTAAACCACCTGTATGGTTAGCTAAACAACTACATTTGAGTGTAAACATTGATCAGGCTCAGCTGAACAGCACAACTGATTTGTTATTAGGATGGTTTAAAGGTAATTAATGAGCTTTTAATAAAGTCATAAAGCATTAATGTAGCCCAAAATCTTGTTTACAGATATATTATCTTTTATGGGATGCCACTGTTTCCAGCTGATGTCAATCAGAAATTTTGCACTGACTTCTCCCCTCCACTAACCAGCAAGGTGTGCCCATGTTTTTAGGGATGAGAGGGATGAAGGAGATGGAGTCCCACCCTTAGGCTTTGGACCACCACCGCAGTAACAACAGCAATAATATTTGGTAAACTGAAAGGCAGGAATGAATTCAGTGTTTTAGAAATGGCAGTTAGAGAAAACCAGAAGGTCTCTGAGGAATTCTTAGCATGTAATGGTTGGTGTTCACTTTGTAGTTTATTCTGTAATTTTTCAGATGAAGTTCAAATGTTTCTTTTTGGGTTTTTGGAGAGGATGGGAAATTTTTTTCTATTGTCCTCAAGGACACTAAAAATTATCCTTATCTGATCTTGAAATACAGAAAATTTAACTGCCAGGAATTTTTGAAGAGAAACTTGTTGTAGGTTCTACATTTAGCTAAAAAGTCAGGGTAGTTTTGATGAAACACTAAAAAGTGCAAACATTTCAGATTATTTTTATTCTATAAGGACCTGATGAGATCTTGTTTGCACTAATAGGAATTCCCCAAGTAATTTAATTCAATAGATCTTACTAAACAGACATTTTCTTTTCTATGTTTACAGTCATAATCTGCATGGTTTGGCAACTGCATAGCCAATTTATCTGCACGGAAACATGGCCTAGAGGTTTGTAACTGCCACAATAGGCAAAGGTACTTCTTTTTCTGAAGTCAATTAAAAATCATCAAGTTAAATCAAATATCTTCATAAATTAACTGCTTTATATTAGACTTGTCCCTTGAATTCCATTCAACCTGTTGATGTACCATAACAGACAATTACTTCCATCAGTACTTAGAGAAATTAATGGAAAGATACAATTATGGAAATGCATATAATATCTGAAGTTTTTTCACAATGGTGAGGGAACTCCAATGGGATCTAGGTTTGAAATTTTCCTGGCACACAGGCCTGTGCATAGTCCACAAGACAAGTGCTTGCAAAATTTATTTGGTTCCTGACTGCAGTGTTGTTGTTGGTGTGTTTCTAATGCTTGGGAATAATATACAAAATTCACCAGAAACTCTTTTCTTGGAAAGCAATTCTTGTTTCTCCAGGCTGTCGTCTTTTGTAAAGCCTTTAATAGCAGTTGACATCATGTGCCATTATGTGTCAGACTGGTTAGCAAAACCTTTTGATACGTAGACTTATTTGTCAGGTAGCAGATTCCCCATACTCCTTTCCACCTTTAAACTGTTATATCCTTCTTTGGTCAAAAATATCTGAAAACACTACTTCAGAATGAATCTTGTCACACGAAATTGGCATTTTCCTCTTCTTCATTTTTTTAAATGAAGCAATTTATTTTTAAATACTTGTCATGTTCAGCTTGTTACTGCTGCTCTACTTCACCAGGAAAAAAAAAAAATCACTACATGCTTGTAATTCACAGAGAAATATAGTAACTTGCTTTGAGATTTTAGGAGGAAATAAATTACAAGATTTGGTTTGTGTTAAAAATATAAATATTTCACTTTTTTTTCCTGTGAAAATGAATTGTCAACCATTACATGTTTTTAATTCTTTGCTCTTTCATTTTTACAGTGATAATAAAATAAAACGCTTTTGAATAGCAACTACATTAATATGGCTAAGTGTGGTGCAGAACACAAAGTTGAGCCCTGTATGCTCCTGTTACAGAGTTAAGTCACATGTAAAATATTAATTTCTAAAGGCAAATGGTTCATATATTTTCAGTTAAAATAGTTCATGTAAACATTTCATCCCTATGGCCTTACCCTGAATACCAGAAGATGGACTTGATTTTCCCTTTATGGATATTCCCTGTGATTCTCTCACTGTGAGGATATAGCATGAGTGGTATCAGGCAGAGTTAATAGGGAAGAGAAGAAGCCTGACTCTGAGAAACTGATGTTTAGCTGCATTGTGTCTTAATTTTGTAAAGTGACAACTGTACAGATGTCCTGCCCAAAGAGAAGCCAAGTAGTGAGACTCTATTTTCCTTGATTTCTAGATTCAAAAATGAAAATACCTTGTATAATTCTAAAATTCTAATCTGTGTCACTACCTACATGTATTTTATCAACTATATGTGCTTTTTTAATGGTTATCTCCTGACTGGAACAACATGCGGTAATTTTGTCTGGCTGTATAAAAAATTTTGTGGCTGTTTTTTATTTCAAGAATGTATCACAGCAGTAATTTGTGTCCTGGGTTTTCTTCACCTTTGACTGTCTTGAGAGTATTTATTTGGAACATACTAGCAGAATGAAGAACAATGGAGATTTTTGAATTTAGAATTAATTAGATGATAATATGCAAATAACAACTTAGTAACACAAAGGTAAATATCTTTCTGTATTTCAAGAAAGTAAAAAAATCCAAGACTTATTCATCAAGATCAAGTATATAAAGAAAAGCTAACAATAATACAAATAAATACATATCTGTGAAAACTCCATTAATCTGAAAGGACTTCCATCTTCTAAGTGAGAAAAAGCTGACTAAAATTAATGTCTTCTTTTTTTCTGTACCATTTCTATTGTTCTCAGCAATGACAAGAGTCGTTTCACTACTTAAGAGACTGGCTGGTAAAGGGTTACTAAATCAGAGGAGTTCAGAGACAGATTAGGGTTTCCCAGAGGCACATATCTCTAGCAGCAAGTGTGGAAGCCAACTCGGAAGAAACACGTTTGAAGTGGTAGAACTAATCATGCAGAAGCAATTTACGATTTTCTCTCTCTCAGCCTAGATAAAACAGAGCATTATGACATTGGCTGCATGGAACAAGGTCAATTTACTGTGAAAAGGCAGCTATAGTCTCCAACTTCAAATAAACTTTCATCCTGAATGATGAAAAAGAGGATTTACCCTATTGCTTATACCACAGAACAGAGAAAACCAAATGAACGCTTCAATTAGGACATGCTAGTTTGCATATTTTTTCCCACCACTGCCTGTCTCACTGTTTTAGCCATTCATAATGTAATTATATCTCAAAGTATTTCTCTTGACATAACAGAAAGGGAGCTGCTCAACTGCTGATAGACTTGACCTCAACCGAAGCTGTGGGCTTCTCTGAAAGTAAAAGGATTAAAGTGCAAAATTTCACATGATTACTTCAAACGAGGTTGGGTTTCTTTTTTGTGTTTCAGATTTTTAAAATGTCACAAGAACTAAAGTAGCTGAGACATAATGTGAAACACTTACTGTATATATTCTTTTAATTGTCATTATTTCTCCACTGTGGCCTAAAATTTTCATATGCTAAGGTCAACCCTCTGAGTGATGTTGCACATTGAAGTCTTAAAGGTGCATCACTTGGACAAGTTTTAATTCTTTCTCTGTGCCCTCCTTACTTTCAGCCAGTGACTAATATCCTTCAATAGGAATGAGGATTCAAGATACTTTCTGCAATGTATCTGCTGAAGTCCACTTCCTAGGATATGGAGAAGTAACACCAAAATTTTAGTAATTTTCCATTTTCCTTACCAATGGTTAAGCTATGGATGTAGTTGGTTCGTCTCATCTTCTTAGCACACAAATTTTTTAACAGTCGTGTTCTTCCAATTCTTCTGTGTTGCAGTGTTAGTATCATACATAGCTTATTTCTTATCATATAGAGAATAGAGTCTCACCACAAAAAAATATAACCTTACCTATACTGTCTATTTCATTAGAGAGATTGTCCCATTATGTTAAATAATTTTGGGAATAGTTATATTCTGAGTCTGGTCAAAAAAGTAGTTTTGTTCATGTATTACTCAGCACAAATTATCCTTTATGCAATGGAAAAAACACAGGCAAGCCCTCACCTACCTATAGCTGGCAGATAGCCAAAGCAGATCATTCTTGGGAAAAATTAAACTGGGCTTAATTTTAATTAGTTGTTCAGGGATTCAGCCAGCTGTGATGTACATGTTTTTCTGCATTTATGCTTATTAGTTGAATCCAAAAGCCTTCCTCTTTCCTCCCTCACCCTTCTGTAGTAGTTTTTATTTATATTGATGGCAATAATCAGGATATAGAGTATTTTATATGCATTCTGAAATCATAGTTGGAAGGTAAATGAAGATATGATTGAATGCCATAGCTGCTAGAGTTCATGTTAAAAAATGCACAACCAGTCTGAGGGCAGAGAGGCTCAGTGAATTAATGCATTAGTCTATTAGTCTTGCTGTGCCAGACTAGGACTCCAGATTGAGTTCTGGTGAGCAATGAACCTCTGTAGGGCTGACATTTGCTCCTGGAAAGGAGTAGAAAGCAGTTCATTAACCTTCACATTGGTTTAAAATCAGCTACTGAGTTCAGGAGCTACTGGCCAGCTGAATTCAGCAGGATATGTGTGTGGACAGGTCTGTCCTTTCACTACTGATATAGTTTCAATGAGCAGTGCTGTTAATATGATTGGTACTTTACAGGAGAAAAAAATTAAACATTCCTCCCCAGTTCAAATAACTTTGAATCAAATGACAAACACTACCACCACCCCACCACCACTACACCTTGCCTCATTTACAGTATTTTTGTACAAACTAACAGAAATTTCAGTTTTCAATGTTCAGATTTCCAGCGTTACATAATTCCAGAATAATCTTTCCTAATTTAACAGCCCTGGACAAAACGGGTGTAAGGCATAAAGACACTTATCCAAGAGAAAAGATAAAACTGCCTTGGTCTCCAGTTGGTGTGGCTCCTATGGAATAAGGCTCCAGTCTTTATCCCAGCACTGAAGTGGAGGAACCTTACACTAGATTCCTTTGGATTTTGCACAGGGAACAACCCCAGAAATTTTTGGCCACTGCTGCTTCATCTGAAAAGCTGACAAATTCACATCCCTTGCCAAAAGTGTCTTGCCAAGAGACTCTTGGCAAGGACTGGGAAGTGAAGTGGGATCGTGCTATAAAGAGCTTCCACCCTCATTTCATGCTCACCCCGCACAGACTCATGGGGACAGCAGCTTCCACATGTAAAAAACAGAAGAATATTAGGTCCTGGCTGAAAAGCTTGCCAGGTTATTAGGATTTCTAGGGATACTGAGGAAATTTCAACTCACTCCTTAAAAGGTGATATGAAAAATCAAATCTGCATGAAATGTACCTAACATTTCAGAAGTAGTAAAAGAATTGCAGTTGTTAAAAAAAAAAAAAGAAAAACAAAAGGGAAACATAATAAGAAGGCCCTGGCTTAAGGGGAGTTTAAAGCNAGTTGTTAAAAAAAAAAAAAGAAAAGAAAAAAGGCAACATCATAGACATGCCCTGGCTTAAGGGGGATTTAAAGCTGAGATTTCTTCAGGACTAAGCTTCTCTTTTGACTGCTTTCAAGCATTTCAAATTAACATAAAACACATAAATGTTCACTTTCAGGGGCTTACTGCAGAGCTTTTACAGCTGTATAGAAATGAGAGGCTACTTTAGATGTATTGCAGGTTTCTTCAGTTGTTATACCAAGTGCTCCCTATGTCATGCTCAGAGAGTGCTTTGCCCAGAGCACACTGAAGGATTCAGTAGAGATGAGCACACCTTTTCATTATTTGGAATGACTTATTTTTTCACTTGTTCATTATTTGGAGCTGAAGAACTCTTGCTTGAAAACTGAGGAACTGCTAGGCAGGTCCGACTTTTCACCTTAGGGTACTGACTGTTGGCTCACGTCCATTTCTTCACCATAAAGTATTGCTTTGTTCCATTTCTGGAAATGCAACAAGATATGTCAAGGCTTCCTTTTGAAATGGAAAATCTGTGACAGATTTCTCATACATCCAAACTGTCAAGAGCAACTTGTTTGTCCCAGAAACTCCCGCACTCTGTGGAAGCCATATTAAGTTTCTGATAATATGTTTGGTGCATTCCAAATGTCACTGTTCTTGTTGCAAAACAGATACCACATGATAAATGGGCAGATATGCAGACAGACATGGATTCATGTATTTTAGGTACAAAAGGAGACCAGTGCAGAGTTCTAAAATAAAAATACATATAAAGGGATCAGCGTCATTAGCTTTAACTTATAATTTTAACTGATCACTGAGGTCATCGTACCAGCTTTCTAAGAATACAACCTTATAGATAAAAGAAACTTATTGCCAAGTCACCCCTTTTACACATCTGCGAGAGAAAATTACAAGCTTTGGAACATATAATGAGATTTCTTTTTACAGATTTTCTTTCAAACTAGTGTCATTGACTTTACATATTTAGGCAAAATATTTCTCACTTGTCTGAAACACATCAGGTTAAATCCTTTGGTCTGTACTCAGTGCTCAAGTTATAATACGCCTTTTCTCAGAAGCAGTACTATTGTTTGAAGAACCTGAAAATAAGGTAGGAGCTCATCTTACTATTCTGCAAACTCATTCTTGGTTTTTGAGTGAGGTTTACAAAGGATAGATTGTACAAGAAAGCTAAAAACTTTTAAAAATTTTTATTTTCTGTTATATTCTCAAAAATTTAGGCACTTTCATTGAAGTGAAAGACTTGAATGTGAACAAGAATCACATGAATTATGTCAGGAAGTTCATCTTTATGTTCACAGCAGTTTTGCACTGGATTTTAAATCCAATATTCATATGAAGACATTCAGAGAACTGCAACGCACTATTTGACATT
>VZTT01035035.1:33391-46701 GCA_013400855.1 Buphagus erythrorhynchus | reverse complement strand
TACTATTTCTATACTATATTATTATATTATACTACTTTCTATGCTATATATATTGCACTACTTAACTATTTCGTCTGATGGAAGTCTATATACTTCTAGAATGAGGGTTTCAATTCATTCAGATCCCATGAACTGGCTGTTTGGATATTTGGAAGTTGTTTTGAATTGTTGTACTCAAAGGCATCCAGTGATCTGGAAAATACCACGGCAGCCCTCCCAACCCATTTGAATAACATGACTTCAGTACTGGAAAATAAAACAAGTTTTACTTGTATTGGATGTATGAGAATGTGCTGGAATAACACATTTACATTATAAGTGTTTTTGCTTATCAAGAAACTAAATCTACTTGCCAAACTAGAACAGGTATATGAATGTAAACTCTCCACAAGTGAAATACTGTAAAAAACATTGCACGTTACCATAACAGGACATAAAATAAAGGCCAGTTATTTTGGTTGTTTTTCTTAATTAGTTTGACATCAACAAAAAAAATAGGTTAGTGGTTAATAAACAGAATCACACACACAAATAAAAAAATAGTTGTAATTATATTCATATAAACATGCACACTTTACATAAGTATTTGAAATAAATACGATATTTGACCATAAGTGCCATACAAATGTGTTTTCAACTAGAAATGGATGTCAGCTCTATTTTGCATCTTCCTTAGAGCAGCAACAAGTGGTATCAGCAGAATCCAATATTGAGGCAGACACACCAGCTGTCTGTTGCATGTCTCCCATGTACAGTTTGCACTTCTGCTGTATAATTTTTATTCCAACAGATTAAAGGCATTATAAAAGAAAAAAAATGGATGAAAAAATAGACTGCATTGCCAGAAAAAAATCTTTATAGGCATGTAATTAAAATATACAGATGCAAATTCTGCTGGTTTATGTTGATGTAGATCCAGAGAAAGGAAAAACAGTGGTATTACTTTGGATTTGCTTGTGCAGCTTAGAACTGAATCTGGACTATAAAATTTAACAATCTGCATTTTGCATTGGATGACATTGTACATAGTCAAGTACTTCATGGTTTATAAATAGCATACATATTGTAAAAGGTGATGCAAATATAGCATTTCATGTTTTTACTTCTCACATTATTACCATAGCCATTGCAATGTTAAAGCTACTTAAACAGCCACCTTTAAGTATGCACTTTTTTACAGGTCTTTTTAAATTTACTTTTATGGTAGAGTTCATTCAAGATACAATGAAATAGCTGATAAAGGCTGTGCTGGAGGAGAGAACAGTAGGGAAGGATAACGATCCCACTGTTATGAATAAAGTCTGCAGTCTTTGAGAGTCCGCAGTTTTTCAGAAACAAGAGAGAAAAGCAAAAGGTCTCTGACAGCCAGGCTGTGCTGACTGGCTGTGCCTCAGCCATCAATTATACACTGTAGAGTACAAAACTCCTTTCAGACCACAGTGCCCTGCAGCCTCACCTGGAACAGTCGCTGAGAGCAGGGACTTTCGGTTTTCCCACTGCTACCCACTCACTGGCAGGTGGTATTCAAGGCTGTGTGTTTAATCCATAAGTGCCTCTACAGAGCTGGTCAGAGGTGCCTCTCAGAGACCCCTGTGAAGCTTTCCACCGCCCAAGCTGCTGCCTGCCTCCCCTCCTCTTCTCCCCACAGCTACTGCCAAGAGCAAGGTGAAGAGGAAGAAAATGATCTTAAAGAAGAAGGGAAGGAACTGAGAAGAGGCTAGGAATCGGAGGAATTGTGAAGACAGGAAGAGAATGAAACTATTATTATTATTAGTAGTAGTAGTATTACGGTCAGTATTAGTACACTAATAATATGTAAGATAGTATTACAATTATATATTAATATAAGGAATAATAGCAACAGTAGAAATAAGATGAACCTCCAACAAATGTCTCCTGTCCTTTTACCATTGCTTCAGAAGCTATTCTGATGGGTACCTGAAATGGAGCAAGAGGCAAAGATAGAGCTTGCTTATACCTGTGTTATTTTGCTTTTGAAATATTTGAAGCGATTCTGAAATGTTACTAATATTAATTAGCTGCCCAGTAGACTTTCTAATTGATACTGAAAATCATCGCTGTCACAGTTAACTATTCTCTTGATATTTTTTTCATATGCTAAGAAAAACCCATAATGCTTTTTTGCTGCTGACCTTGGGCTCTAGTGAGCATGGAAGCATCTGAATTTATAAACTCTTATACAAAATTCACATCTGAAGCTCACTGCTCTTTTCCCCCAAGGTCTGTGTAAAAAATTGGACAAAACTATCTAACCATGTCTTAAATAAAGTTCCTTATTTAAACAGCCATATTAGTTATTGCAGGCAGTTAAACATGTAAATAGTTCCATATCTCAGTTTTACACTATATTCACTGGATTGTAGATACTTAAATTATGTGAAATAAAGCTTCACATACATATATGTATTTGTTCAGTGCACTTTGTCTCAAATATTACCTGACAAAAACCTGGTATGGATATAACACCATCACTTCAGACTCTCAGTGTTCAGATAAAAATAGTAAAGCTGCAGTACAAATCACGCTGGATTCAGATATTTTAATGTGGGCTTAGATAGCTAATGTGACTTTCTATTTCAGAATTAGCTGGAGTAACATTCCGTGCATTTATTTGTGGTTGTTAAGCATTAATCATACAAATATCAGAATATCAAGAAGCCAAACACAAACTGTATAACAAGGTCTTCCAATTTTTAATGTCAATCTTAAATTAAGAAGCACTCAGTTCTGTTGAAGCCAGAGACTGGAATATTTCTCAGCCCCAGTAGTTTTCCGCAAAAACTCCTGCAGATGATAGGCAACTCAGAAGACACGGGGAAGTTTAAACTAAAAATGAAATAGTATTAAACAGGCAACAATGGAATTGCTTTTCTTTTTTTCATTAATCCAATGTTTGGGGTCTGCATCAATTTTTTTAAGTTTTTCAGGATGGTAACAGTGGCAAAGGTAGGAAAAACTGACTAGGCTCAGTGTCTACAGCATCTTTTACCCAGGCAGATGCTTCACTATTGTAATGTTAAAGCTGCAACTGAGACGATGAAATTGAGAGATGAAGAATCATCCCTCAGACCTCAGTGTTTTTTGTGGTGAAAATGTGCCCATGCACTAAGTACATTGCTACACAGTGTTGTGTTTTCAGTGCTTCCAACTCAAAATTTTATTTCTGGTTATAAAGTAATCCGTTTTCTTTAAAAATCTCCCACAATAAATTCAGAGCCTTGTGATCTACTCCGTCATTTGCTGCTGGGAAGAAAAATAGGAGAATGAAATACAGTGCCCTTCAGAAGCTTAGAAGCAAAAAGGCAAACACACACAAAAAATCTCCAAAAAAAGACAAAGAAAAGAATAAGAAAACAAAATCAAACCAAATGAGTAGTGTTTTTAAAGATATTTTTATGATCAGGAGACTTACAGTTGTTCTCAGAAGTGCTAGTTGGGCACTCACACTTTTCTCAGTAAACATGAGCTAGAGCCCCAAATGTGACTAATACTTTAATAATGAAGCTCTCATACATTTTTATCAGTAAAAATCCATACAAGATTATTCACCAATAGGAAAAACTGCTATAAAGAAATACTTAATAAAAGGCAATTACCTCCTGAAATTATTGCATCACATCTTTAAACTTTAAAGTACCTCACTTAGAACTTCTGGGATGATTTTCTTGTTATAATTTTCAATAGCTCCTATTTTTAGTAGTACACAGTTTTGACAGGACAGTCAACTGACAGAAATGATTCTGAAATTTGGATCTTGCTTGTAAACAGTTCTAGTTAAAGAGAGGAAATAAAGGAAAAGGATTTACAAAATGCAAAATATTAAATTCTTTTAAAAAACCCTCCTTTTTCAAAAAGGCATTTTTTGTGCAAAACTGCCAACACTAGTTAAAACAACTAATGCAGAAACTCAAAAAAGTAATCGTGCAAAAGATTTCATTTTGAAGCAGCAAAGCAGTCTTTTTATCCTGGGGGTCTGTTTTATTTTGTGTTATCTTTTTCTTCCATTTAATATCAATTTGGCCCAAACTGAAAATATTTTGGCTTTTCTGATTAATCAGGCAGCCTGAGAAAACAGTTATTCCTTTAATTAGTGTTTTGTTTGTGCTGTAACCTTTTTGGTGGAAATACAGAACACCTGGTGGTTCTCTTTGCTGTGTGTTGAATACGCACTGGTACCTCCAAAGGCCCTAGTGTTGGGTTTGGACTCAGGATAGGGACCCCTGCAGCAGCAGGGGCATCTGGCTGAGCTACCAGACTGGCTGATTGGCAGGATACATCACTTTGGAGGTGGCACCTAGCTTGCAGGGAGTGCTGCTTCCTGACCTGTTTGTTGGAGTAGCTCTATGTTTTTATGCCTCAGGCTCCTGGCTTGGGTAGGAGTGATCTTGCACTTGTACATGCGGTCTTCATGGATCTAGATATTGTCTCTTCAATGCATGTTGTATTTTTGTGGCTCACCTTGGATTATTGGCCTCTGTATTTTTTACTTTATGTCTTTATTTTGGAGGAAGTTATTTGACTGGATTCAGCATCCTGAGGTTAAATTCCAATTTAAGATAACTTGCAGGACATCACTCTTAGAGAGAGCAGAACAGTTTATATTACGCATGAGTGAAGAGATTGTTCCAAGGCTCTGCCAGGGTCTGTGCTCACCTCAGCTTCTTGACTTATGTGAAAGCTAAAAAATATCCTGCAGACTTTTCCATTCCTGATTAGGTTTTAATTGAGATTAGTTAGAAATTCTTCTCTTTTCTTCTCTTAAACAAGCCCAGAACAAGATATTAAAAGCTGTTGGTATTGTTCTGCTGCTACTAGAGTATATCCTAATATTTCAAGCTATATCTGCACTGTGTAGAGCTGTATTAATCACTCCAAACATACATGAAATGCAGGAATATGGAGGTGATAACATGCTGGTCTTTTGGACTAATTCAGCTGACTCCATCAGTAAAACAACTTGCAAGTAAGAAAACTTGCATTGCTGCAGACAATATAATGCCAGTATAAAAAGCAGTGTTATCCAACAAACACTGTTTTCTGTAGCAGAGTGTGTGATATATACATGGCTTGCAATTTTGTCATCCTGTGTACTGCACTACCTTACACAACCATTACCTGCTGGCTGTCACATCTGAATGGGTTCAGAGGAGCTATGGGCTTGTTCCTGTGCCTGGGGCTGCATCATCACAAATGTATCTTCTCTAAAGACAGAAGACATATACAGTAAATAACATTTATCTTATTACCTCTACATTTGTTGGCCTCTGCCTTTCCTCAGAAAAGGGAAACAAGAAGCCTCTTTCTTAAAAAAGTTCTGTAATTAGACTGCTTATTATTAATATCAGAGCACATTAAGGCTGAGAAACATTCATCATATATACATACAGAACTTCTAAACAGTAAAGTAGGTCAATGGTCACTTTGCCAAAACTCTTCCAATTGAGTTGGAAAAAACAGTTTAGCTTCAGGCAAGGCTGCTGAAATGTTGTAATTTGGTTTGAGTTTGATGCCTGGTGCTGTGTGTCCCTGAGCTGGGTGCTCTGCTGCTGGCTGGAGCGCCGGGGTCAGACCCAGGCTGTGGCACAGCCACTGCAGCAGCTGCCTCCTGGGAGCCCCAGCAGACACCTGCACACACACACACTTGCACTCTGCGCAGCCAGAGCTAGGGCAGGAAGGCTGGTCTATGCCTCCCATTCCCCCCGTATACATGTGAGGTGGAATCTGTAAGGAATTAAAAATTATTTATAAAAACATGAACTTAAAATGAAATCTGAAAGTCTTAATGACAAAGCTGAATGTACGTGTGAGTATAGACTGCATATCTCTGGATAGATATGCCAAACACATGAAAGAAAATGAGAAAATCCACATAAAGTTTACAGTTGTGTCAGGTGCTCAGCACTCAGCTTTGCTGTAGAAAAAAGAGTGATAAAATCACTAAGATTTAATAATAAAATATTGCCATTGAAACTTTTTTGCTCTGGCTTGTTTTTGGTGTGGTTTTGGATTTGGTTTTGTTTTCTTTGTCAGAACAGTTCTCACTGACTTATAAGCAAGAGAATTATAAGATCTTTATTACAATACTAGGAGATTTTTTGTATTTTATGCATTTAAATGGAATGATATGTGGAACTCTTAGAATGGAAGATAGCATATTTTTCAAGAAGTCTGAATCTGATAATTGAAGTCTATAATCGGGTCCCAGATTAGAAGAAATTTTTACCTTACAGCAGCTAAGAGAAAGAGAGAGTGATATTATTGATTTTAAAGTATTTTAAATTAAAAAACAAACAAACAAACAAACAACAAAGCAAAACCAACAAAACAACAAAAACCCCCACAAAATAAAACTGAAAAATGTGCCAAACATAACACTTATAACTTCCCACAGGATTTTAATACAAATAAGATGATATTTACCAAGAACAGATGACACCATGGTGAAGGGTAACCAATTCTCCTGAGTGGAGCTCAGGACATTCCAATATTTTTTCATCTTCCAGAGGAATAAGCTAACACACCCTATAGTACTGAGAAACAGATGAAAACCCAGAGTAGTTTTTAAACATAAAGTAACCAGGTCTCTTCTAACCTGAATGATCTTATGATTCTATGTTTCTACTCTATAATAGAGAGTCTTGGCCAGGGCCACTGAATCCAAAGTAACAGGGAAATGTTGGGTGCAGAAATTCTTGCTGATCCCCACTCTCCTTGCAGAATGTTTTAGCTCATGGTTTTCCTGTGCTAGCCCAAGACTTAGCAGGATGGATTAGGACATGTAGAGAAACATATGAATTGTTTAAGAGCTGTATAGAGCTGAGAGCCAAAAGCTAAGCATCTCCACTTAGGTTTTTTCCAAGCTCAACCATATACAGTGAAGTAGCAGGGTATCCTCTACACAGGTAATACCAAGGCGAGCCCACGTTGTACTGAGCTCTCACCCCTGTTTCACCATGTACTTTGGGCATTCCTGAAACACAGTAAAAAACAGACTTGCTCTTGTAGTGAACAATTAATCTGTTTGAACCCTTGACATTTTTTGGGGGGAGGGAGGAAATTTTCTGTTAGAAAAAGCTCTTTAGTTTTATATTTTAGTACTTTTAAATATTTTTTGTTTATTTTGTCTAATTAAATTTTTTGTTAGTACTGTTTTGATGTTGTTGCCTTATAAAATATTTGTGTGCATGGTATATCAAAATTGATGAATTTTCAAAGTATTTTCATTGGGAAGCCTGTTAATTGATGATCCAGACAAATTCAGTGCTATTTTCTTTGCACAAAAAAAGTGTAAAAAATTTTGGCATTCTGTCAATTTACTTACTTGTATTAGTGTAGTTACCATAGGAAATATAGTAGGTAAGTAAGTAAGTAAAGAGAGAAGAACCCCTTACTGATAAATTACTGGCAGAAGTGAGGAAAAAAACGTACTGAAAACATTCTTTATGATCAGTTCAGGAACTGACTATGGCTTTTGCAACAGAGTCTGCTCCATCAAACTGAGCTGTGCCTCATCTTGTTCTCGTGTTTGGGGTAAAATAATTTTTATCCAGAAATAAGAATGTTAAAAGTAGAAAAATTCTTCATTCATGCAGCTATGATACCAAATGATACCTTAGCTTATAAGAACATGATGGCTTATCTTTACATTTCTCTTCATAGCTGATGCAAGGAACCTATGTTTTTCTGTATATATGAAAGACTGTCATAAGTCATAAAATGATGGAACAAAAGTACGTTAAAAAATGTGTATATAAAAGGCTAAGTCCCCCTGTGAAAGGCAAAGAATAAAAAATAAAAGGACTGTAGTATTCAGAAGGAGTTGGAATGAAATACAATGACACAGTTAAATGGGGTTTAGAAGTTTTCACAGGACTTGCTGGAAAATATACATAGTTTCTATGAGAAGATTTGAGTTTATTAGTAATAGTCTGGGTAAAATTTCAGGATTTAAGAGAATACCAATAAAGTGAAGACTGACACTAACCAGACCATGCTATAAATACCACACAAAGAGACCAAGCAAGCCCTTTACTGAGAGACATGCTTGACGTTCTGCTTCACTGCTAGTCTGTAACAATAGGAAGAAACCTGTTGTCTCTGTAGAATTAGTTCAGTTAAATAAACTGCTCAAAATGCTATTGTTTAGGACTGACAGCAGCTGCTTACTGTGGTTCCTGTTTATGCATGATCAGCTGATGCAGCTTAGAGTCTGCTGCAGTGTGCTGTAGCACACATGCATTTTAAACTGTGCCATTTGGCATATAGAGTCAGTCCGTGTTGCTTTGCATAAATTCCTCCTGGTTTTGTTCTCATCAAGTGGTAAGCATAGCTGAAGACGCAATGCAAGTTGCTTCTCTAAGGAGAAAATTTCTGAATTTTTCGAAATTCGCTTTTGTAAAGGTGAATTGGCATATATCTCTAATTTAGTTGCATATAACTCTCAGAGCAATAACACTTTTCCTATTTGACTGCAAATGTACACTTGAGTCTGGATTGCAGCATATAATCTGTAGTAAAAAAAAGTAAATCAATTATTATTCTGAGTATCAGTATGAAAGCATTTTTTTTTCTGAATGGCAGATAAATATGAGGGGAAAAATTCACTCATATTTTGTTTCTACAAGGAGATTGAATTTCATTCTGACAAGGAATATATCTGTTGTTAATAAGTGAGAATTTTTTAAATGAACAAGACAGATTACATTTCTGAAAGCTCCTCCAGGCATTAAATAATCTAGATACATTCAGGTGTTTCATTTAGCAGTCAGTTTGTCTTTTGCTACACTTGTGGTGGACATTCAGGTCTGGGAGATAACATAGATATCGATAAATATGGTGTCTATACCACTTAGGTGATGCCATTCAGCCTTTTCAGAACTGTGACCTATAATATTTTACTAATACAAACTTTATGCTCACTGGTAATCATGGGATAATAATTCACTAAACAGCTAGAAGAGAGCTCAGCTCAAGCCCCACACAGACATATGTCAGAAACAGATTATAGGGTAAGAGGCAGAGAAAATTAAATTTTAACTCCCTTCCTTCATACATAAAGTCAAAAGACTCTCCAAAACAAGCAAATATATCCTCAGCTGTTAGGAAAGATAAAAATCAGTACTGAAAACTAGATTAAAAGGTTGGTTTCATGGGGACAGAAGGGAGCAGACTCACTGAAAGCATGATCTTCTTATCCAATGCAGGAAAAGCTTTAGCTGAAGGTCCAGCTTTAAGGTTGGACCCCTTAAAGTTCCTGAGAAGTTCACAATTCATAATAAATGAATAATGTGAATAACTGAAAACTAATACCAGCACTTAGATTGTTCTGTGTAGCATAAAAGAAAAAAAAAAGTGAGATGAAATTCATAGACATCCAGGAAGGCAAGCAGCATCACCTTATGTTTTCCAAATTATGCTAAGACATGGAAATCTATCTTAACTCTAACGTGTATTTATGTGTTTAGTAGCAGGGAGTTGCAGTAAATGTCATATTATTATGCAGAATGTACTTGTAGCTCATTTATATGTTTATAGTAAATTTGAGGCCCAAGAATTAAGTTTTAAAGACTAGCAGTTTTTATGAACAAAGACTTCTGATTCAGGTTTTAAACTCAAAAAAAATTGACACAAAATAAAAACAGCTTTTAGCTAGGCTTTCAAACTAGTATGGATAAGATTCACAAACTGGGATAAATAAATTATATAAATTCTATGGTAGAATAAGAAATGTCTTTTTTTTCTTAGATTAAAAATATAATGTTAATGATGTCACAAGTCTTTTGTGATTTATTGAGCAACAGTATTTTTGGAGATAAAGTGAATGTTGCATTTGGTGCTTTTGGATCTGAAATTAGGAAAGAATATATAGGTTGGGGTTTTTTGTTTTGTTTTATTTTTCTTTAAATCAGAGATAACCCATGGACTTCAACTGACAATAATATGTTCCATTTAACATTAAATTTATATCAACATGCTATTCAGTAGCACAAGATATTAAGAATGAATTTTTAGTGTGATTAAAGTATTCACATTCTGAACATGACATTTAGTTGAACTTAAATTCATTAAAATACAATTAAAAGGCCAGACAGAATATCAAGTCAAGAAAATTTAATAGCTTGATTCTGTTTATTTGCATTCTTCTCTAAGAACTAAGAAAGATGACTCTGTGTCTTCAAGGATTTTTCAAATGAGATTGTCTACAGATGTAAATGAGAGTATAAAATATAAATATAAATCAGATTTGAGATGATGTATTGCACCATAGTACTTTACTAGAAACAAGAGATCTCAAATAAGTTTACCAAAGAGGTTAGTGTACTAAACCAGGTAAGGTGTGGTAAAGGCACAGGAGTTCACCTGGTGTTCCCAGGTAAATGATCTGTACCTGAGGATGTAATATAGCTTGTTTTATTCCAGCCTGGTATCAAAATACACAAAGCATTACTGTCTTTCTTCTGGATCAGAGTGAATTTGGCCAGAACAAGGCCAAGTTCTTATCATGATAATCCCCATGAGCTTAGAGCAAGGAGGTTTTGGCCTATGTTTAATTAAAGCAGCATTACGGTATTTAGACATCTGTTACATTTGTACATTGTGGGTCAAGGGCTCAGCTCAAGCTTCTCTTCTGAGGTCTGTATGGCCACTGCTGAGCCTTTTTTCCCCCCTCCAATATTTTTCATAGCTAAACCATGACTTCCATGTTCAAGGGCATTTCCCTCAGTAGAGAAAGGCTTGTGATTTGATCCTCAATTTCTAACATCTTGAGATTTTAAGAAGTGTATTTTAGGAGAGAAACCTTTCAAAGAAGTTTAATGAGCCACAATGTGGAACCAGTAATAGGGAGAGATGCAAACTTCATCTTTGCAAACTTCATCTTTAAGTCTGACTCTTAGAATGATAAGATGGGTATCTAAGCACTGTAGTTTGGTACAACGTTCTATTGGCTTTATTTGAATACCTGCAAACAATGGTTTTCCTACATTTACATAATTCTTTGCTATTTCTATCTTTTATTTTACATCATACATTCTGGCACTTTCTTTCATCCCCTTCTCCACCGCCATCCAAAACAACTTAATGCAAGAAATTCATCCCTCTTTATACGAGCCTTTAGCAATGAGACTAATCATATGACTAAAGATTTAGATATATACTTCCTTAACAAATATCTATGACAGTTTAAGACAGCCCTCTTTTCCCCTCTTAAATTACTTCTGTCATAGCTCTATTAACAACAGGGAATATTTGAGTACCCTGCAGGCACCTCAAAGAGAAGTACCACAGTTTTCATTGAAAAATTTTGCTTTATATCCATGCAAAAGTTGTATTTGAAGTGTTTTGTTAAATTAGTGCCTCTCTGTGTGAACACAATTCTTTAAAGAAAAAAGAGGTTGTTTTCCATCCAGTCTTGTATATTGTTGGGTTTTACCCTACTACCAGTTTAGACCTAGTGAGTTAACTCCAAAATAATTAATGAAAAATGGATTTATTTTGTAAATATGTTTGTGAAGCTCATTTTCCATCTATTGTTAGCACATATATGAGCATCAAGTCATAAGGCAATGCATTTTGATACTTGTGTCTTTACTGACCCTTGAAAAGAAGAAAAATTTCCATTCTCACTTTGGGAAATGCTTTACAATGGTAAAGAATCCTTCAAATAATGAACAATGAAGCCTCACTTCTGCATGCAAATAAATTTTTTCTAACTTTTAAAAATTTTCATTTGTAAAGTTTTGGGTCTGAACTTTGACTGAATCTAAAGGAGTATCAAACCCTGCTCTGATGAACTCTTAAGTATACTCCTGAGCAGCTTTTCCCACAATTTTAGGAAAGTGATATGTTCTGGCTCAGTGAAGACAAAATCTGAAAATTTCGTAGTGCGAGGCTTTATATTCTAGAAGGATATAAAAGAAACGATATATAACCTAATCAGTTTGCTGAACAGCAAGTGTATCTCTTTCAAAGTAAACAGCTTCTGCAAAATATTATTTATATAGTTCTTGCAAATTGGTTTAAAGTGTTGTTTGGACAATCTTATTATGTATAAAGATAAAAACTTCCATCAAGAAATTATGCAAAAGAAAATGGACACACCAGCTGGATAAATCTATCATACATTGGCAAAAAGCAACAAGCACTTTTAATTAGCTGAGTGAATGTAGTTTGTTGAATGTTGAGAGCACAGACTCACTCATATTAAAATGTGCCTAATTTTCTGTGAAAAAGTCCCATCTGAGCAGCCCTGACCACAGTCAATCATACTAAAAGCCACTGGTGCTTTATTTGATTTACCAATATAAAATGCAAATGAGGTGATTAAGTGGAGTGGCAGACATAGTAGGGCCTCTTTCAAACCATCAAGTTAAATGCAAGCAGACAGCAAACTGGCTGTGCAAAGAAAATTTTAGCATATTCGTTTGATTAGTGCTACAAAAATTTAATTAGGTTGGCTAATTACTTGACAAATTGCTCTACACTAGAGAAAAGGCAGAGCATGTTTTATTCCTGCAAAAACTCTGTGTGTATTTTAGCCCAAATGCTATCTGCCAATTTGCAAAAGCATTATTAAATGAATGAAGAATGGTCCAACAGTCTCCAACAATGGCGTATTGTATAATGCATATAATTAGAGAAGGCGCACACCACTATATCTATATATCCATGATCCCTCATGTCTAAAAATATTTAACACAATATTTCTAGAAAAATACTGTCAAAACAGATTATTACAAGGTTATCAATTCTTCATAAGAAGCAATATATAGAAAATACTCATTAGTGGAAAACACGCTCATCCAAAGCAGAACCTCTTCACCGAAATGAACTCCATCAAATACAGTAACACTTTGTGTTTGCTAAGAGGAAATAACATACACTGTACAGCTAAGGGATGTGTCACTATTGATTGTTAAGCAATGCCAAGAGCATTAGTTCTCCGGAAATGGAAAAAAAAAAGAAAAATTCGGAGGAATTTCACATTTTGCAATTTTATTGATGTGAATAGGCCATATAAGAAGAACATCAGGAACTTAGATTGAGTAATAGATTTCTCTTTTTGTTTGTCTATTTGCATTCATATGCCATGAAAACTGCCAATTTTTATTCAGGAGACTGCATTTGCTTTTGCTGACATTCAGTGTAACTAATCAGCTTCTACTGACTCAAACATCATGATAATATAAATAGATACCCACTTTATCTAGTCAAGTGGAAAAAAATGAGTATCATATTATATAAACATAATGCATTGCAATTGGCAATTAGACACTGCATTTAACTCAGGC
>VZTT01035035.1:3147-13198 GCA_013400855.1 Buphagus erythrorhynchus | reverse complement strand
GCTTAAATTTCCCTAAAGGAAATTACATATACAAATTTCTTAACCACCTTTTGTGGACATTTTAAAATAATATATTTATAGAAAAAACTTTGAGTTTAGTGATATTGGCATTTTCTTTCCAAATATTTTCATATTGAATAAAATACATGTTTAGCAAGAGACACTCTTGACCTTCATGCAAATGGAGGGCAGACAATAATAATTTGTTTCTAAGATATAGCTGAAAAAATATAACACTTTAGCAACAAACTCTGTTAACAAAACCTGTATTTGCAGATTCTCTCTTTCAAATAATACTTCTACCTTCACTCTATATCTCTATTAGGAAGATGGAATGTCTCAAAAAGCTAAATGATATATAAAAGGTTTTGCTGTCTCTTTCTGTACTCTCTTTCTTAAAAAAACTAATTACTCCCTCTCACAGCATCATGGTCAAAGCACCTTTATGTTTACCTCTAGTATGTTTACTAGAAAGAAAGGGCAAAAAAATCCAACAACTATCAATAAGTGCAATTAAATTTCAGTGGAAATGCTCCTTTTTATGGAGCACTTTACTGCTTAACACACATTGTGGCTATGGACCAGCTTGTCTAAGTTTAAATTTAAAGTTATACAATAACATGACACTTTCACTCTGATAAAATTATTTTCTAGATTATTAAAACCTGCAAAAAGAAGACAGTGCAGATGATGTGGGTTTTTCTTAGGTAAAACAATGTTAAGAATAAAATTTTGTGTGTTTTTTATTTTTTAAATGAAACAGTTAATTATTTAATATTAGATTGAATTAATGTATATGTGCATATAAAACTATTAATAAACCCTCTGCTATAAACCCCACTGACTTTCACTAGCTGATGACAAAGAATTCTGGGCTCTGTAAGCATTTCTGTCACTGATTTCCTATGAAATTTTGTGAGCAGGCTGAGGCATAAGGATTTATTTAAATCATCATTTAGCCTGGTAGCTGATGCTCTTTTCCTCTGACAGAGGGCTTGGTGGTCTACAGAGTTCATTTGTAGCCCTTTGAGGGGCCCTAAAAAAAGGTGTGTGGGTAGCTTCTGCCTGGTCCTACTTTATGTGGTGACAGTGTCAGCTTAGGCAGTGCCTGCTGCCATTCATTTCTGCTCCCATTTTACTCCTTAATACAGCAGGCAAAATGTTTGCAAATTTGCACAGCAGATTGTTAGATTGGTCCAGTTTTGGCTTTGAATTCCATTTCTCTAGTTTGCTAGAGGCCTCTCCACAAAAAAGGTGCAGCTATTGCCACTCAGAAGCACAATTAGCCATGTTTCTCAGGGTAACTGCTGAGTGATTAAAGTAGTTAAGTGTCAAAGTTCTGTTTTAATGGAAAGTGTCATACCACTAATCCACAGAAATTCTTCCAGTTCTGTTAGTGGAGCACTTCTGAATCCATCAGGGGGCATGAGCTTAGAGAAGACAAGTAACTGATTTATTTTGAATATCCATTTGATAGAATAATGGAATCCTAGAATGGTTTGGGTTGAAAGGAACCTTTATCTGGATTATCTGATTTCAACCCCCCACGCCATTGGTAGGGATGCTATTCAATAGATCAGGTTCCTCAGGGTCCCTTACAACCAGACCTTGAACACGTCCAGGAACTGGACACCACAACTTCTCTGGCCAACATGTTCCGGTACCTCACCAACCTCTGAGTAAAGAATTTCTCCCTAACATCTAATTTAAACATGCTCTCTTTCAGCTTAAAATCATTGCCCCTTCTCCTGTCACTGTCTGTCTGTATAGAAAGTCCCTTTCCCTCTCCCTCTTTTTTCATGAGCTTCTCTATGGTAGTGAAAGTCTGCAATGAGGTCTCGTTGCAGCCTTCTCTTCTCCAGGCTGGACAACCCCAGCTCTCTTAGCTTGTCTTCACAGGAGAGTTGCTTCAGGCCTCTGATCATTGTGGCCTCTTCTCTGCATCTGCTCTAACATACTTGTCTTATGTTCAGGACCTAGAGCTGGATTCAGACCTCCAGGTCTCACCAGGACAAGGAGTGGGGTAGAGTCATCTCCCTCAGCCTGTTGGCCACAGCTCCTATGAATGTGGTGGGCCTTCTGGGCAGTATGCACATATGGCTGGTTCATGTCCACCTTTTAATCCACAAGAACCCCTAAGTCCTTCTTGGCAAGGTTTCTCTCAAGGACTTCTCACAGTCTGTACTTGTCTGGGATTTTCCTGACACACATGCAACAACTTAGACTTGGTGAACTTCATGAGGTTCTATGATATCTCAAGTCTGTCTAGGGTCATCTGCATGGCATCTCATCCTTCTTTTATGTCAACTGCACAGCTTGGCTTCGTGCTATCTGCAAACTGGCTGGGGGTGCACTCGTTCCCATGGTCTATATCACCGATGAATGATGATATTTAAGAACGCTGTGCCCAGCACAGGGTCCTGAGTGACATTCATCACCAGCTGCCACCTGAACATAAAGTCATTGATTACACTCTCTGGTTCTGCCCATCCAGCCCATTGCTTTTCCATTGAATACTCCATTCATCAAACCCATGTCTCTCCAATTTGGAGATAAGGATATGATTTGAAACTATATCAGAAGCCTTATAGAAGTCTACGTAAATGACATCAGTTGATCTTCCCTTGTCTCCCATTAAAAGACCACCAGATTGGTCAGGTAGAATTTGCCCCTAGTAAAGCAGTGCTGGCTGTCTTGGATCATCTTCTTGATTTTCATATATCCTAGAATATTTTCTAGGAGGATCTGCTCCATGGTCTTCCCACGTGAGGCTCACTGGTCCATAGTTCCTTTGATTTTCCATTCTCCCCTTTTTAAAAGTAGGAGCAACATTTCTTTTTTCTCAGTCACCAGAGACTTCACCTGACCACCATGGCTTTTCAAATATGAGGGAAAGTGGCTTGGCAACAACATCAGCCAGTGTTCTCAGGAATATATGTCCTTCAATCCCATGGATTTGTGGCTATCCAGTTTCATCAGCTGATCCTGAAACTGCAGTTTGCTTACAGTAGGAAGGACTTCACTCCCCCCATACCCACCCAGATGTCTGGGGACTTGACACATGTTGAAAGCCTGACTGCCAGTGGTGACTGAGGTGAAAAACTCATAGAGTACCACAGCCTCCTTCATATCCATCACCACCAGTTCACCTCTGCTTATTAGGGGAATACACTCTCCTTGGCCTTTCTTTTCTGACTATAAGCTTATAGAATCCCTTTTTCCTAACATCCCTTTCCAAGTAATTGTCCAGCTTTGCCTTGGCTTTTCTCATCCCTACACGTTCAAACCGTATCCCTGTACTCCCCCGAGGTCACCTCTCCCTGCTACCACTGCCTGTGCATTTCTTTCTTCTCAGTTTGAGGAGCAGATCTTTGCTCAGCCGTGCCTATTTCTGACCTGCCTTGCTCAATTCCTACACATTCCTCCACACCTAAACATTATGGTATGATCATAATTTGTAAATTAAAACTTATTTTATTTTGTTTTATTTTATTTTTGGAACAATGAAGTTTAAGAACCATGAAAATAACTACAATCAAAAGTTCAAGGAGAAAGGATCTACTGCTTTCACGGTATTTTTGGGCCCAGTCTTGCACTTTGTACTTGAATGAAATTGCCCATCACATGGGACAAAACTCTCTAATGTCAACAAAGTTAACCCGCTTGACATCTTTTCAGACGAAATGTCTGGCTTCTCAAAAATCAACCGATTTCAGTTCTTAAACAAAACAACTGCTTCCTTCACCTGATTTCAAGGGGAACTTTGCCAGCAAAAAACCTGCACAAGTGGCCCCATTGTGTCTACTCATCCTTGAATGATTGCTACTTAGCAGTTTCTCTTAAGAAAACTGTGCATAATCAAAGTTAGACAATGGGAAAAACAATGAATATGAATGACTCTTGGATCTCTGAGAGCCTTTGTTATGCTGCCACCAATGTACACAAGAAAGGAGCTATATATGTGACCATATGAGGTGATCAAAACATTAACCAGACATTGTAACCATTTTTCAATATTCTGAGCCCCGAGTGTGTGTTTGAAAGAAATGTGCTACTTGGAGCAAAGCCATTTTTAGTGTGTGTGCCCTGTATCTTTGCTTACTCATGGCGGTGGTGGTGACAGAAGTGCTGACGCCGGTCCCAGAAGCAGCACTAGAAATACCTCCCTCTCCCTTCCTTGCATTCAAAGCTAATCCAGAGACCTGTGAAAGAGAGATGTGTACTTTTATAGCAGCTTGCTTGTTCAGAAACTAGCACTGAAATGCATAATTTTATGGTTAGTTTTCCTAAAAGTAGACTTTAAATGGTGATTAAGTCATAAATATCGGAGGGCCCGGTTGCGATACTGCTCCTTGCCATGACAGGCGGTGCAGCCAAGGCTGTGTGCCCTGCTCCTGAGGGGCATGGCTAGCCCGGGCTCTCCCAGGAGGGACCCCGGCTGGCTGGGAGCCCAGCCCTAAGGGGTTGCAGTCCTCTGTTGTGCCTGTCTGGGGTGCCTCATTTTTCCTGAGCTCTCTGAGAATGCCATGAGCTAGGCTGCAAACTCTCACCCTGGCTATGCTGCAGGTGCTGCAGGCGGCTCAATGTTTGAATCCACACATGGCCAAGTGTACTGCCCCACTCACTGCTTCCATTGGGACAGTTCTTATTCACACATCTTAAACTTCCAGTTCCCACGAACCATCTTCTTTACAGGGTGATATTCATTTATAGCTGTTCCATGAAGTGTAATACACTATGCTTGTGTGTGTATCTCTGCCTGCCTGTGTACACATACAAATCGAAGTATTAAAACCCTATCTGGTCAGTATGTGAGACTATTTTCAATACATGAACTGAATCTGAAATACCTTTAAAAACAAATAAGGTTTTTCTGTAAGGAAAATTACTAAGTGGGTAATTATTGGAGGCACACTACACAGTGTACTTGGTGATACTGAAGTCAGGTTTATTAAGAATGCTATTTGTTAGGCAGTCTTTATAAACACAGTATGCTTTAGCTGCTGACCTACTAATTGCTAGGTCATGTATCTAGTTGCTAGTCAGGGTGATTTTCTTTCAGGTGATCTGTACAAAATAGCTCTTCGTGAGATCTAACAAGATCAAAAAACCTTGTGAAATGACCTTAAATCAGAAAAGACACTATATCACTGTGCCATGTGGGTACTTTGAGGTACTGCTTACAAAAACAGGGCTAAATAAATAATTGACTGATAACTACTACTGCAATTACTACTACTGATAATGATAATGATAATCAGCTTTGATGATAAACCTGATACACTGTTTACTGTGTGTTAGTCACAGTCTCATCATTTATAGACATATTTTTTGCTATGATTTGACAAAGATTAGGAGATAAATCCAAATGAGAATTTTTTTATTTTAGTCTCACATAAGAACTACCTCTAACTGAAGTTTGAAGTATTGACAGTAGTCTCTGCATGTAATGCAAAGAGAATAAAGAACTTTTAAAACCGAGGTAAAAATTTCATTTGCGAAATGTGTATTTAGTTCATTAAAAATTAATCTCCCCATAACTACTGTTACAAAAATGAAGTGCAATGTAAGCAGAATTCTCTCTAAATTATGGTATGTATGTGATACAAACACGGCAATTAAATACAGGGATAAATGACTACAGGTACTGTTGATTGTATAGCCAGGTGCTAGCAAGCAGAAAATCCACGGACAAATTTGCATTTTTTTCCACCTTGCTCCAAATTAAAAGGACTGTGGAAAAGTGTGGCTATGAGCAAATCTAACCATTTTCATGACTGTCAATGGCACAATCTCTGAGAACTTCTTAGTGTATTGTTATACCTCAGTTTATTTTTCCCATAACATTCTTTTGATAATAAATTTTAGCAAGAGTAACTGTGCATATTGAAGCATATTTAGTCTGGTGCAGTATATATGAGACACTCTCTCTACTTTTTCACACAAAGCAGAAGCCTGTGCCCCAGGCTAGTAGGCATGGAAGTCTCTTGGCTTGGCACAAAGAAGTGCAGCATCCAAGAACCATGGCAACCTTACCTATTTACCTTTTCTCACTCATTCACAAACCCACGTCTTAGATCACATTCCATGGCCTTTTATTGGAGTTTGGTGCAAAGTCTCTCCTTTTAACACTGTTAGTGTAGGCAGAGAGAAACTAACAATGAAAAAATGGAATTTGGACTGGGGTGGAAAAGTCAATTGATTCTTTAAACAGAAAGTCAGGGAAAGGAAGAGGGCCACACACACTCAAAACATTAGCTCAAGCAGTTACAATAAACTTTCCAGTCAAATTATTCAGATATGCTGAAATTTATTGGAATATGATGACTTATATTGGAATATGATTTATTGTGAAGTATTGCTACTGAATATAGCCATTATTCAAATTTTTCTTTTATTTAGATCTTATTTTTAATTTTCTGATCTGATTGTATCAGTATGTCAGGGATACATCAAAAGCACCACACTGATATCAGAAGGAAAACATACCATTTTTTTTTGTGGGATCTCAAATTTACAAGAGAGAAAATATTGGTGCAAATCAAAATATAAATAGAATATTAACATCGTTCAGGATCTTGTAGCTCATACACTGTAAAATTGTAAAGCCATTTCAGGAATGACCTAAATATCAAGCCAAATAGAGCTCTAAAAGCTTCACCTAATCACTAACAGGGAAGCCAGAGTAGCTGGCATTTTACAACAGTTACTACATGGTATTATTGGCAGCAGTTCTACAAGCAGCACATATTAGACTAATTACCATTAAACTATATTAGTTTCTGTTGATTTCCTGGCTAAAAGTTCAGAAGATCTTACCTTTTTCCATGTGATGTGCTTGCCAGGTTTTACAGATTTCTCAGGACTTCATAAGTAATATAACACCTTGTGTGATGTAATTTCAATACAGCAATTGTTTATCACAGAAGTGATCCTCAACCTGGCTCTGATCTAAGAAACTTTTGTGAATGCCACTTTGCCCTTGCCCACCTGTTTTATGTTTCTCCTCCTCCCCTTATCTACCTTTTCCACACAACAAGACAATCCAAAGTGTGGGCCGTTTAAGTGTCACCAGGTCTGCAAGGCTCGAAAAGCTCTGCCAGTTAACATAAAACAAAATCACTGTTGGTTCCATGGAATCACGTTTCTCCACCACAAAGAAAAATGAGAGGAGAGGAAAGGTAGCTTTAGAGTGGGGGCTTGAATGAGGACACTTTGTGAATGTGAATGGAAACTCTACATTCTTTGTTATTTTAACAGGCTGTGTCTGTTCTCCTTGAAAGAAATTGTATAAGAGAAGATTGGATTAAGTAGTTTTTATTTTATTTCAATGCACTTGTGCACTTTTACAAAGATCAACTTACTTAGCCATGTAATAAACTCTTGTTTTACAATACTAGTAGTGCATATTATACCACTGCAGGTATCTGTAAAGCAGGGAATCAGAGCAGGGAAACAAAACATTTGTTTCTTTGGTGAATGAAGCATATATCATTACCTTCAGTCAGTATGTCAGATATAACTTGAACCTTTGCAAGCCAGTCAGAACAATGTCCAGGTGCCCGTTAATCAGCTTTGAGCAATTGTATCTATTCAGATCACTACCTAATTCTTTGCAATTAAACATTTGATAGGTTGGTGTTTATGATAAAAATCCTGAAATTTTCTTAGAACAAAAACCATTTTGATCTACCTAATGCATAACAAAATCCACCCTTTAGCAATCAAGCACCTCTTCATTAGAGACATTTGCAATTTTACACAAGTGTAATCTACAGAAACAAGTATCAATACTTTAAAATATAAAAATAATCTGTATTATTACAGTAGAAACAGGCTATTCAAAGTTATCATTTCAAGTTGCAAACAAATTTTACCAATGTGAGGTATTGGCTATAGAGTTTAATGANGGTGAATAGTGTTTTCAAATTTTCTGTTATATATCATTTATTACGTAGTTTTGGAGGTTTTTTGTTGGTTTTGTTTTGTTTTGGTTTGGCTTTTTTTCTGGTTTTTTTTGGTGCTTGTTTTTCTTTTTCTTAGAATAAAACTCTTTCCATTGGAATCAGAAATATCTACAGAATTTTAACCTTTTCAAAACATTAAGAAGTATCTAATACTGTTCAACAGTTACCCTTGACAGAACAGAAAACTTAAAACAAATTGAGTTTTGCTGACAATATTGTGAACCATCCACAAGAAGGTTTTCATTCAATAAGTTGCTCATATAGTTATCATACAAGAATTGATGAATAAAATAAGAATGAGAAATTCCAGGAAGATATTTAAAGGACTATTGTGATAGGCAAAATGATGTTATTGTGAACAGGAAAAGGAAAGAAGAAGAGCAAAAAGCTTGCATTTAATAGGAAAAAACGTTAAAGGAAGTTAATTTGGTCTTCCACTAAATGTGAGTTCTTCTATGGAAGATGAATATGCAGACATTGATTGGAAATATTTTACATGAATCCTGGAAAAAATAATTTATAGGATCAAATAGCATTAATCATGACAAATTCGCAGAGAAATAAATTATTAGATGCTATTAAAAGAGGGATTCTACTGCTGAGGTGTTCTAGAAAGATAAAGTATCATATATCATAATCTTATGAAAAATATACCATTATGAAAATTTTACAGGATAATAATATGTATTTTGAGAAATTCACGTGCTATGGAGAAGTATATATTCTGGGTTCTGTGGCTGAAAATGAATGAAATGCTTGTTTATGGGAAAGCATCAGATTTTATATGTTTGCTTCCAGGAAGTTGCAGCACAGGAAGAACATCCAATATGCAGCTCTCCACTTTTCTGGGCATCTGATCTAGTTATGTCACTTCACTCTTAATCTGAAATGTTTTGTTGAGAGTACCAATGTGCACAAGTTGGTCAAAGAAGCCATTTGTGGATTTCATAGAAATCAGTTTAGTTGCTAACAAATAAACCTTGCCACAGCAGGTTAATTCTAGGATAATACATTTATAATATTTGAATTTTGAAAATTTCAGAAGTTTTCCAATAAATTAAAAGATTTGAAATTATTAGAAAAAAAACATTTACTGATGCATACAACTAAAATGATATGTAATACATATGAGAATATTTAAAGGATATGTTAGTCTTAGGAGTAGAAAAAACTGTCACAAAAATAACGACAAGCTATTTAAAAAGTCGTTAGTGGATTAGAATCTGTTAATGTATTTGATGCGATAAGAGGAGAAAGTATAACCAAGTATTTGACTGTCTAAGGCTAGGTTTTTATTTCTTAAAAAAAAAACTTTACATAATGATGACACTTAATAGAGAAGCCATTCACAGATCATTTATAGAAGCAGTTAGGACACGACTTTTTTTTCCCTATTAATTGCTACAATTTCTTGTCTTTAGTTGTGTTTCCCTTTCTGTGTGTCCTTGGAAAACAAATTTTAGAATCATTTGCATATTTCTGTTGAGATATTCCTTGCCCAAACGAGATTCCAGGGTTTTGGTAAAGCATTTTGCCACACCCGTTCTTACAATGTATCATTTGTGTCACTTTCGAACTCTTGTTTTGTTGGTTTCACTTTCTGGTTTAGGGTACAGGCAAGTGTTTTTACGGGTGTGAACAGTGCAATCCTGAGCCTCTACGTGCTGTAGAAGTAGTTATTTAATGCCAGATGCTTTTGTCTCTGCTTTTATGTTTCAAAATGATGTTAGTTACATTCTCATATGTGAACACACCAAAGAGAAACGTGTCTTACCACTGTTGAAAGATAAACCAATAAATTGAATAAATGTACACAGAATCATGTGATGGTAGAGGAAAAAAGTATTTTAAGGAGAAATATGAGGAAAGCTTTATTTTCTGTAAAAGTAAGTATCAAAACCTGGCATTTTTAAAAACTATCCTAAAACTTCACAAAACATTTATTAAAACTTATTTAACTTCCACTTAGTTAAGTGTTGCCATTCTTTATACTAAGTGGTTATGGCACTGTGTAAATAAGGCTAATAAAACCTGCATTAATGAGCTGAAGAGCTCCATTCAAAAAACTTAAGATATGCAACTCT
>VZTT01035032.1:7666-18803 GCA_013400855.1 Buphagus erythrorhynchus | reverse complement strand
TAATAAAATAATAATAATAATGACAACAACAGTGTGGATTTTTTAAAGGCTTGGAGGGGAAAGGAGGTAGGGTTGTTTGCTTTTTTAAACTGAAATCTATATTCCAGTGCTTTCATGTCTTTTGTAATTTTTTAAATGCCTGTTTTCATTCTTTTATCTTTTCATTGACCACATTTGCTCAGATGTAAAATGGATCTCAGTTACTAGAATGTAAAACCCAAACATGTGCACTGCAGAGCAGGTTGTCAATGACAATATTGCTGTGCATCTTCTGCTTAATCCCTTTCTCTGGTGAGCTGTCAGATCTGCATGCAAGGGTAAAGTTCAGGCTAGGGAGCCACAGGCCCAAGTCTCTAACCTCATCCCTGCCTCACCGTAGAGCAGATTTTAAAATCTGACCCCTGGGTTTGCCTTTTTTATTTGCGAAGGTGGGATGCTTAGCTGCCCAAGGCATTAGCTCCTCACTTCCTAGAGATGCAATATGGAACAGGAAAGCACATGTGGTACTGCATAACAGCTAGAGATGGCATTATTGCTTCAGAGGTTTTCTGAGCAGACTTTATATGCCATCAGTTAATTGCTGAGAGTTATTTAGGAATTTAGATGTTTACATTCTCTATACTTAGTTTAAATCATAAGCAAATCCCCATGCTTAGTCAGAGCTCCTCCTGAACAGATCAGTGTCAGTCTGGCCCAGAATCACTTCCTGCATCTGTTAAGAAATATTTAGTATCCCATTCATATGCTGAGAGATTATTTTTTTTTTAATCTCTGCGCTGCACTTCAGAGGAAAAAAATACAGTTTTTAATCTTGGGTTTTGAATTTGCAGAACCCTCACCACAGCTGTGAAAGGGAAAAGATTTCATGCCTGAGCAGGATAACAAGCCTTGATGGTCCTAAGCAACCTCACCTGTAGCCTCCACCCACACCCCTTGGCAAGAGAGGATTCCTGTCCTCCCTTGCTGCTGCAGAGGTGTGCTGGAAGAGATGTAGATACAAGCTTTGTCTCACTGCTGCTGGTTTAACTCAAGTATCATTATTGCTTAGTTACTACTGCCAGTCTCTGTAGTACAGGTGACTGTGAAGGACTTACCCCACCTGTAGGGGTGAGTAAGTAACTTTATTATTCCTCTACAAACCTTGAAAAACTTAAATTTCCTCTTGTTTTTGCCAATTTTCTGAGAGTTTTATACTTTTTCTGTTTCCCACAGTTTTTGCCAATTTTATGTGTCTCAAACTTGTGTATAGCTGCTCCTGACTTCCCTAGGGAAAGTGAGCAGAGTACCTAATCTTTATGGTTGTGCTTCATAACTGCATTTAACTTTTAGCAAATATTCATGGAGTCCTTAGTCTTACCCCACAGATAAAAGGCAGTAACTAAAGGAGTGAGAACATAAAGGAGACACCCAAAAAAGCACAGCCTTTTTATACCTAATTAAGAAGAAATATTGTCTTAATGAAGACTCTCAAGCAAGTGGAGAGTGAGTGAGCAAAATCAGATCAAAGGCACTCAATGAAAGCCCATTTTATATGAGGCACATTATTCCTCACAACACAACTCTATTTTGTGAAAGGGAGTGCTGCAATACTGGCAGCAGACATATTGTGAGGTTAAATGTGCTAGTTTTAGCATCTTTCTGGCTTATCCTGCTTTTTTCTCAGGAATAATTTTCCAAGTACAGCACTACTGAGCTTAATGTGCATACAGTGGTAGCATCTCAGTAAACAAAAACAATCACTTAAGGATAGATGCTGATACTATTTTGTGTTTTGTGCTATTGTTAATGTTTGAAGCACTGTAAATCTGTACTAATGCCACTTAAGTAAACGGAACTAATCTGGTCTTAATTGTATTTTGATTTCCACTGTAAGGAGCCCATAGCAAGATATGATTTCTGGAGTAAATACATATATTCCCTGACTGGATCATGAAACGTGAACAGAACTACTACAACTGGAAGAAAATGTTAGCAGCAAAACACAACACAGAAATATGAATTTTAAGTTCTCATATGCAAATACTGTTTGGAAGTCTTTGCAGCTCCACCAGTCCTACAACTGAAACAATGTCTAGTCACTAACTCACCAAGTCAAAAATTAAATATTTTTCAGTGTGGACAAGGGGCTAATATGATCCCAAGAAAGACTATACTAAGTTAAAGATGAAAGAAAAAAGTCAGCACTAGGCAAAATAGACATTTGTTCCACCAGCAAAAATGCAATAATACTTCCTTCATGATGCCTTCCAGTCTGCAGATGGGAGACTTCCTGAGAAAAAGGTTATAGTTACAGCTTAATGATTGTTAAAAACCCCCAAACTGATAATACCCTAATGGCATGGGTTTTTTTTCATGAAGTAGTTTGACTGCCTTTCAAAATCCCTTTTGGCTTCAAAATTCAGCACAGTCTATGGCTATGGAAATGCTGGCTGACCCTTAATTTTTGTCTTCTTTAGTTTTAAACCTCTTTTGTTTTGATGCCCATTTGTTGTAACAAGACTAACTGAATAATGAATGTCATGACTTCATACCCTTCCTGGTCTTCTATTTGTCTTTTTTTCCACCTCTCTTTAGGGTGTAGGACCAAACCTGAATTCTCTGTTCAAACTGGCTATAAACTCATATACAACAACAACGAGTTGGTGTACTGAAACAGTGGTGATTCCTGTTTGTTCTTTAGTCCTTCCCTAATAATTTCAAGAATTTCATTACCTAGCTTAGTTAAGGCAAACCAATACACTGGCCTGTTCAGAGAGCCATTAACAATGACTCCAAGATTATTTTTTCCCCTGATGAAAGCTTCTGTATATAGTGATACCATCTTTATAAGCTGATCTTTGTGACTGATTCTGCATTACAAGACCCTTTTCTGACACCTACTTAGCTGGAAATTCAGTATCATGAGACTTCTGCAATTCTTCAAGTTCAGCTTTTTTTACTGCACTAAATGATTTTGTAAAATTCTGCCATTCTGTATAACCTGTATAAAATTCTGCATAACCCTGCCATCCCCCTATTTACTTACTCCCTCCTAGCTAATGGATATAGTGCCTATTACAGATTACTGTGGGATTGTGTTGATAAATTGCTTCTTGAAAAAGCAAACTAGTTTTTCATTGCTCTGATTTAATGCCTTATTTATTTATAACAGGATCTATCTTCTTACTATGTAATAGATTGCTTGCCCCCCCTCCAATCTTTTGGTGAGTGACCTTGTCAAAAGCCTTTGAAAATCACACATTTAGCTGCCTGCTTCTGATTCAAGGAATACCAATATATCTCTGTGGCATAATATCCCTGTACAAATATGTTCCGAGCCATTATTCACATTATAATTTTGACTTAATTCTATTTTCTACTGTAGCCAAATTTCAAAATGTGATTTAACAGTTTGCATTTGCTTGCAACCTCCTTAGAAACCTTTAAAAAACAAACAAAACAGCAGGCCTGCTCTTGCATGTACCAGCTCTGGGCCCTTGTGCTGCAGTGATCTAGAGTCTGATCATTTTATATGTGACTGTCTTCTCTGGATGGGCATCCAGAGGCACAGGGAAGTGTGGAGCCATGGCATGTGTTTGCTCTGTGTGGCTTTGACCTCACAGCGCACAGGAAACCAACTCTACCTGTACTCACTTCTTCTTATTATTGTTATTCCTGTACTCACTCAGTATTGCTGGGAAAAGAGAGAAACACTAGAATGGCTGTCTGTAAAGTGAAAGCTGTGGATGATTAAAAATCTCACTAAACAATCCTTTGAATTCTGGGTAAACAGTTTCTGTTGCCTGAAATGCAGGTGTATTTTAAGACCTGTCATTACTGCAGTCTAGAACAGCTTCTTTGTTCTTGGAGTTCCACAGATGTTTGCAAATTAAAATTTAGATTTGCAATATGAATGTATGTAGAGATGGAGAAATGATTATCTGTTTTCTTTCTGAAGGACAAAGACTGAGTAAGTGCCCAGACAACATTGGCAGTTTGAGTGAAACAAACTTAATTTTTGTAACTTACTCCTATTTGTAAATTATGGGTTTGACTTTCACAATTAAGTATCATATATCATCATATGGTAGAAAATGTTATTTTACTTTTAATCATTTTACCTTCTCTGTTTTACAGAAACTGGTGTGCTTATGTCCATACTAGACTCCTACCTACAGTTGTGGTGGACAACCTGGAAACCTTCTCATCAGGCAGAGCAAAGCCTTGCACTTGGCAAATTGGATCCTGTGCTCAGAGGTATGGAGAACTGGGAAAAAAAGAGTACTTGCAAATACTTTAATTGCAACCAAATACACCATGAATGTGAATATAACTTTAAAAATTAAAAGGGAAGCAAGAGGGAGCATACCCTCACTCTTGCACCCTCCAGTCAGTTCAAAGTCTTTGAGTCAAAGAGAGATGCACAAGTACAAAGCTTTAAAGTACATGTGGGGAGGAAAATCCTTTCTGTGCAGTTTTCCAAGCTTGTGCTCTGTTGAAGCAAAAGGCTTCCCCTGAGAGGCATAAATATTTTTGTTATTATCTCTCTGCTGAGTGCTTATTTCTGGCACAGCTCTGGTCAGGCAGTGAACCTAGAGAAGTAATTGGCCTGGATGGAACTTGTAAATAATACATTGGCTAAACATTCAGATTGTCCTTTGTGGTTTGGGTGCCTCGTGTTCTCCAAATGTTAGATTTCAGTCCTAAGCGAAATTGGATTTTAATGCATGAATTTGGAAAAGGGCAAACTGAAACAGCACCAACAAAATGCAGATTGTAAATGTATTTTTCCTTTGACAAATTTTAAAAGCCTCTTAAAAGTCAGTTTGACTGTTCTGAGAATTGTCCTCTAGATGGTATGGCAGAACACGCTTAAAGCTTTGAGTTGAAACTGGGAATAGAGTTTCCTTAGCATTTGGTGACTCTGAAATGCAGTGGACTGCATGGCAAAGCTGTGGAGTGGACCCTGTGGCTGAAATGTTCCCAGTTTTGTTCTTTTGCTTTAGTTTTTTCCTAATTCAAGCACTTTAGGTCTGTGTGCTGCTCTGATAAATAAGGCTCTACTACATAAATTTCTGAGACTCGTTTAACTTGGATTTTTTTTTTACATGGATTATTTTTTCAATCACTATTCCTGATTAACTCCTTTCATGGACACTTCATTTTTATGAGTGGTTTTAGGAATGGATTATGCTAATGCAGAATAAGGTGTTTTTATTATAAGACCATTCATACAGCAAAATAACAGGGAGCTCTCTTGAATTCACATCATCTTAATCTTTATGGAGTTCTTGCTGCTGAAAAAGCCATTTCTTAGATCCAAAGCTGGCTAGGGACACATGCAAGCCTCCTGCCAGCTGCTCTGAGTATTTTAATATATATAATATTGCATCCTTTGTGAAGGGGTGACAACATTAACTGGAGTGTAAAATATGGTGGCATTTTTTAATGCATTGGGAGGATATTTTTTTGGTCTGACAGCCTTTAAATTTGTCTCTTTTTCTGGAATGATTTATACAGGGAATGTGTGTACAAAACAATTCAGTAACTGTTTTATTATTGTATTTTCTGAGATTTTAGTTGTTCTTCATGTTAGTGCTTAGTAACTAGAATAGCATGTAATATTATTTTTGTTTGAACTTTGTATTTAACATCTTAAAAGGGTGAGGAGAGTTGCTGTAGTTTATTCTGTATGCCCTACTGCAGCATCTTCATTCTAAGATGACTTCTCTGTGAAGTTAAGAAACCTAGGAGAAGTGATGGGGTAGCCAGGACATGCAGAATCTGTTGGAACACAGAAATAAAATTGCTGCTGCCTCTACAGTTGCATACTGTAAAAGTATTAACCAAGGCCTCACAATTACTAATCCAGGCCTTCCTTTCCTTGAAGTCCAGAGTGGCATTTTTCACACTTTATTCGATTAATGTTTGTATAATCTTGTTTAAAATAATCAGAAGGGAAGGTTTCCAGTGTGCACTAAATATGTGCTGATGTGGTGTAAATTTATTGTGAATGCATTTTCCCACCAATTTTGAAGAAAAGCGGTATATGACAATTGTGGTTTTGGCTCACTTTTTTCAATTTAGTAGTTATTAATTGTAATGTCTTCTGTAAGAGACCCAGTATTTTAATCCTGATTAAGATATTCTGGGAAGAAATCTAAATAGACATCAGGTTTCTTTAAAATTCATGCAGATAATCTGGAGGCTGCAATATTAAAGCTGTGATTGCTAATGAAACACCAAACCCTGGGTAGAATTCACTTTGAATTTCAAGCAGTAATGAAAGGATAGACATGACAAGTGAGATAGTGTAATGAAGTTATGGGGGTATCTTACAGCTCCTCTTGGGTTACCTAAAATAGATTTAAATTGCTCTCATTTCACAGGTCCCAGACAACAACACACCAGGCTTACAGAATCAAACATAAAATAGTGACATCACTGGAGTGGAAGTGCTGTCCTGGGTACAGTGGGCAAAACTGCCTACCCAAAGGTGAGTAGAGTTATAAGAGTCTGACCTATTCACTTCAGCAAAAGAAAACAATGCAAGTTTGATCTGTGAGCAAATGGCTCTGTTGAAAACCAATGCAGTGCTTCCTGTTCACTTAAAACTAGAAAAAATGCACAGTAAACTAAAATGCTTTGAGATGTTGACTCTTCCCTGCACATGAATTTCCAGAGCAGCTAAGCAGAGTCTTTTCCCTTCTTCCACTCTAAATAAAGCTCACAAAATCTCCAGCCACATTTCATTTTGCTAAAATATGGAGTTTGCATTCAGTGTGTCTCTACTTTTGACCTTTTACTTTATTGAATATTGCAGTGCTGGGGATATTAAATCCAGGTCCTCTATTGAATACTTGCTGTAATGTTTCTTTACAGCACTGTTACTCTTTTGCCTTGTGGTTTCAGGCTCTAAGAATATATTTTGTTTGCCATAAAATAATGTATCAACTTTTTTTACCTTTCTGAATTTTGTAGTTTTTCTGCTGTTCATTTCAACAGTGACTGCATTTTTCTAGGTATTACACATGAACCCTGTATAATTGTGCCCTTTTTGACAGAATAGCCTTATACCTTTGCCCTGGTGATCAAACATGTGGCTTCACATTGTAGTTTTATATCTGTATAATAGCTATTTCTTTGCTGCTGGCCTTAAGCAAGCAGTCCTTGAAAAATTAGATAAGGCATCAGCATACAGGTTTTAAATGAATGAATATTGCAAGAAAGGCTATTAGATGTGATAGGGAATTCAATCAGCAGTGGTAAAGTAAAGGGCTGTGATTAAAAATTAATGTAGAGGAATGAAGAAAAATCACTATTGTTCACATCCAGGAGGGAAATTTCAGTGCCCAAGAGCCAGAACCTTGGCAGGCACAAAATTATCCTCTGCACAGCACAGTGTGGAGCCAGATATTAGCAGATGTAACTGAGCATGGCTGGTCGGCAAGGCTGTCCAATGAGCATGGATCAAGTGTTGTAAATGTTTCCTTTCAGAAAAAAGCAGACATTAGCAAAAATATGTTAAAAAAATGTAAAGGGTGACATAGAAGGGGGAGGTCACAGTTTACAAAATTCAAGTGGCATCAAAATAACAGGCAAACATTGACCAGGAAATCAATTTGTAGTGGCATCTGTGTAAAAAACAAGAATAAAGGAAAGTGCTGTGAAGTGTTAAAGGAGTGGGTGTTGCATCTCCTGGGTTCTATTTTCAAACCTCTTTTGACTTGCTGAATAACTTGGGAAAGCCACCTATAATCTGCATAACCAAGTTTACCCATCTAGAAAATTGAGATGACACTTATCTCACAGGGGCACTGGGATATTTAATTAATTAATGCTTGTAGAAGTGCTTAAAGAGATTGGGATGAAAGGTGTTATGTCAGAGAAGCTTTTCTTCCTTGCTTCTGGAATCCTGCCTCCCATGAGGAGCAGACCACCAGCACAAGCCTGCCTGTATTATTCAATTCCCAGGAAGGGATGTCAGCTAAGGAACTTGAGCAGCTGGGAGCCCAATAGCCTTGTCTTCCTGTGCTCCACAACAGCAGGGAGAGATGCTGGAAGTGCTGAGTGGGGCTCTCCCAAGCCACTGAGCCTCCCACTTGGCCTCTGTTGTTTGACAACAGAACTGTTACTGAAGGGTTTCTGTGCCAAGGGAGCTGGGGTGTCCTGACAATCCTTTAGGTCCTGGGAAGGCGCTGCTAGTGTGATGTGGGCTGCTTGTAGCAAATGCTAATTTAAAATGCCTTCTGGTTTAACTTCTCTCTCAGACAGAGTGAAGTCATATGTAACTATTTCAGTCTGATAGTCTAGGCAGGAGGAACCACTTACCAGCACCTGGTAGTTGTTACCAGACATCTGAAAGTCTTATTTGGTAGCCTTGTTGTAACTGCGTGGTTACAGATGCTTCTCAAGGTAGTGCAGTATAGTAAAACCCACAGCTGGTCTGTGGGTTAGAGAGGGTTAATGAATGAGGTTTGTTTTGAGAAGTGTTCTCTGACCAAGGCTGTTGGTCTGGAGACCAAGAAGAGAAGGAGGAAAGTGGAAAGAAAACCTGAGCTGGGAAAAGTATTTTTGGAAAGTTTTACGAAAAACAGAGGCATAGATGGCTTTACACCAATCAACGTGATGTTGCCTAATTGTGACCAATGAAGAAAGTGTAAACTTTCTAGAGTGTATAAAAGGCAGCTAGCTGTTGTAATAAAAGGAATACTAGCCTTCTGAAATGTAGTGTGCCTTTTTGTGTGTCATGCCCGCTCCTACAGCGACAGTGCAGTAGTGAGAGAGATGGAAGTGACATGTTCAGATCACTGTTTCTAACCTTACCTCCTTTGTGGCAACACAGGACAAAATTGGCTAAGACATGGATCCTATTCCAGCATGGACAATGCAATTTTATTTTAAAAAATTATAAGAATAAATGTCTAACGAGACAACTCAATATGGACAATTCAACAATTAAAGCATCATCATTTTGACCTGGGAATATGAAATGCTTAACTGGGACTAAAGCCACTAAAACAAAAGGACAATTAAATTCTGAGTTGCAGACTTCATGACATGCCACTTTCACTAGACACAGCTTTATTTTAGCTGTGTGTGTGTAGTAATGAAATCCTGGCTCCCTCATGCACATTCGGAACACCAAATTATGTGGTTTAGAGCCAGCAGCCGCTGTCAGCACGGAATTCCCTGGCTTGGCAGTGATGCCATTTCTCCAGGAGGTGGCCGTGCCATGTCCCCTCCTCTGCACGCAGTGAGTGGCACACAGAAAAGGTGGGAATTCGCCTTGAAACACAGGGAACGGGAGGAAATTACCTAACGCCCCCCTCTGGGCAACCCTTCAGCCATTCCTGCTTCATCAAGGATATGTTGAGTCAAAAAGACCCAATCTCCATTTTTTTAATATTCCCTGAAATGATTGCGAGTGCTGTGTTTAAAAATACATGGGACAATAAATTATACATCTAGGCCAATGTATTCGATGATAGACACCTAATGTTAAATTTCAGTATGCATTACCTGTTTTTCTGATACAGCTGGAAGAACCCATTGCTCAGGATTTTGTATTGCTGCTTTTTTTGTTTTGTTTGTGGTGCTTTCTTATTGCAAATGGCACCTCTAAGGTGGGTCTAGTTGTCTAATGGTTTAAACTGAGCGTGACGTATCTAATTTTTAACAGGTCTCAAATGTAAGTAATTTGATGGCAATTTCTACCCTAAAGAGTATGCATATTAGGTTTTTAGTCTGGTGCTCCCATCACACCTGCAGTTATCCAGCATCTACAATGGGAAATCTCAGCTGTGGGAATAAGGGGCACATAGATGTAATCACCATATGATGTCTTGGAGTGATTCCTTTGGAAAAGGCCTGAGCCACGCTGGAAGAATGATGTAGGAGAAACTTTATTGCCAGTGACTCCTCTGAATTTGTTTCACAAATGAAAAGCCTGAATTTCTAATGCTACTTGCAAAGTACCTTTCTTGCAGCACGGTGAAATTTATTAAGTATACAATATGTGACTGTCAGTGGGTGAGGTCTGTGTGTGTGCATCGCTGGCTCCAGTCCTCGCTGCTCTCAGAGGCAGTGCAACTGAGAGATGCTCTATGTCCTTAGTCTTACAGCCATTATGTTACCTGAACGCTGTGTGTTGCATGAACAATTTTAAGGCATTTGTAAAACAAGCACATGGGGAGAAATATGTACCCTTGGAACTTAAAGAGTGATTAAAACTGTAAGGGTTTGAGTATTTTAGAATGTGAGGCAATTGATTTATTAGGGAGGATGGAAGATAAGGTGGAGAGTATATAGATATAAAAAAATGTAGTGTCTGTAGCACCAAGAGTGTCATGAATGCATTTAGAGCAACAGAAAGACCAGTAAATGAAAGAATAAAAGGACATTGATCAGCTGGTCTTTATCCCAGGAAAGTAACCAAGTCCCTTGTCATAGATTGTATCATCACAGCACCTCCTTATAAATCCTGTGTAATGAGTTGGGCTGACTGCAAGAATTTAGCTTCTGTCAATAACCATGCCACAGAAAGATAACAGAAGCTGCCGAAACTATAACCATTTGAGGATTTTATATTTCTTATCAGGCAATTTCAAAATATTCTATCAAACTATTGGTCCATATGATAATTTCATCTGAGTTCCTATCCTAATTTTTAAACACCCTTAATTTACAATTTAAATACCTTATATTGTCCTAATTGCATTCTATTTATCTTCAAATGAACTATGTGAAACATGGAATTTCTTGATTCAGCATTTTAATCCGTTTCCCTGGAAACNATGGAAATCTCAGTTCAGTTCCCAGATCAGTTCATTATTTTTTGTGAGTGAAGGCACTTAACTTTCTGGATCTCAGTTTCCCCAGCTGTGATATTGACTTAATAATAATGTTAATCCAGCCATTTGCAAATTGCTTTTGGATCTTTTGGGCTGAAATGTAAAATAAGCACAGATAATCCCATCTGCCATCACCAGAGAAAATATTTGCAAAATTGCCTCCTTTGTGAAGTTTTTTATATGTATATCAGTCATAAATCTCAGATGACATTTGTTGGAACTTAGAATTTGATTATGTTTTGACTATTTTTTTTTATTTTTTAGGTGCCGCAAAAATGCGATATCACCATTGTCTTTAGTAGTAA
>VZTT01035030.1:135295-154027 GCA_013400855.1 Buphagus erythrorhynchus | reverse complement strand
CATTAACATTTTAGTTTGGACCAGGAGTGAACTTTGAAGCAAACCTTATGATTGTCCCCACTTAGAGCACTTCGGTTTCCACTGCAGACTGGTCACAGAGCACTGGTCACTGAACCCCTCTTCAGAGAAACTAAATCAGAAATATGTTCCACCTGCCAATGAAGGGGTCAGCTATATAGAACCAGACAAAAGAGAATCTAAAATTATTAACACCCCCATCAAATATATTTAGCATGGAGTCAAGGTCCTCAAAAACAATTGTTTTGCTCTACACATCCACTTCTATTCCATGGTACTATTTGCTACTGTTAGACATAAAGTACCTTGTTTCTTTGATATTTTTTGTTGAAAGGAATATAGATAGATTTTTGGTATATTTTCAAATGCTCTTTGGGCATTTGCTTAGGTAGCATTATGTGCTCTGGTTAGTATTTGCAGTGAAATTGCCCCAATTTCAGAACAAAGTATCTGGGTTCAAAGTAAGCATCTTGTAAGCTAAAATGATGTACTGAAGGTATATCTCTAATGCCTACTCAGCATTTTGGCAGTGGCACATATGGAAACACACAGTTAAAGATAGTGAAGGTCAGAAATTCTGTCTCAGGGGATTTTGACTTGAAATGTGAGAGTTTTAAAAAGTATGTTACAGGTTTTAACAGAACATTTGGAAACACTTTTCCTTCTTTCCCATGTGTGGCCATGGAGTCATTCATCAGTCTCTTCTCTCCACTTACTTGGCTCGGCAGTGGAAATATCTAGGGGCAGTATACTGTTGATCTTGTACGTGTTTTATTAAGGCCTAGCATGCTTTCAGATCCCACAGAAGAGTTCAGAAGAGAAATATTCTGGTAACGTGGAACACAAGAAGTTGAAGTGGGCTGAAATGTGGAAACACTCCCCCGTCTCCATACACTTAGAGAAAGGGAAGGGAAGAAATTACCACAGGTTGTTAAGGGATAATGTAGCACATTCTCACTATCCACCACAGGGAAAAGGAGGGCCCCAGAGAAGTGAAACCTAGTTCTTCCCTCAGACTTTTCCTTGGCTGGTACAGCTACCCACAGCCTCTCCTGTACTGAGTCATTTGTGTCTCTTAAGGCTTATATATGTAGGAGATGGTGGTCAGAGAGGGTAGGTCACAGAAGAATCACAGTTTCATTGGGACTGAACTGCTACAAGAATTAAGGATAATAATTTTCCCCCACTTTCACCACAAATCCCAGGCACATTTATTTAACAAAGCTTTTGTAATACAGTACAAATAAGTAGCAACATGGGCATTTAGTAGGAAGGGGAAAAAAACGTAATTCCAAAAATTGAAAGCACAGAACTCACCTCCTAAGAAGGGATAAAAGAATACTAAACTCCATCAGGGTCAGGTAAAACTGAGTGGTGTAGGACAGCATGTAATAATAAGCCACAATGCCTGGGATTTTTTTCAGACATCAGCTTCCCCCTCTTTTTTTCTGGGAAAACAGCAGCTTACAGGAAGCCTAAAGAAGTGCCAAAGTAGGTACTATCTCAGAGGAAACTGAGAAATCAGCTGCTGTCACTGGAATCTTGCAAGTGTTGGGCAACAGAGCTGGTTTGGGAGCTGGTGCCTTACAGGAGGTCAAAGTTTTATTCAGGATTCTCATTTATTTGTGTTTAGAATGCAGCAGGACCTTGATAATGCCTACTAGGTGATCTTCCAGCATAAGACACAGACTACCAATGGGTCTTTGACCCTTTCTGCTAACAGGATCATGTTTGATCACTTCAGAAATTCTTACTAGCAGAGAGAACTTGTGTTAAAAGAGGACAAAAACCCAACCTTTTTCGGCACAGGTGTTGCTGCCAAGCAAAGAGAAAAGCAAAATAAGAGATTCCATGAAAATTACTGAATACACTGCATAGCAACTAACATTTGGCTTATTGCATAGAGTAATTCTGAAAAACGCACAGGGCTTACAGCATTCTGCAATCTAATTTTCTCATGGGAAAGTGAGGGCTAGAAGCACCAGATATCTGTGTCATCAACTGGGTATGCTGTGTCTTACCAAGCTTTACACCAGCAAGTGCTGTGGAGTTCTGTGCAAATGGGCTATTGGCTATATTTCTAGATTTTTTTGAAGACAGGAAATATCTGTGTGCATGTGCACATTGCTTTCCACCAAAATTGTCCTTTTCTCCCCAAAACGAAGCATATATGGAAAGAACAAGCAAAGGAATGTGGAACAAACACATCTCTCATAGCTAAAACATGCTGTTTCTTGTGATGTCCTGCTTGTTTGCTGAAGGGTGAAGTGTGAGATAATTTCTGGGCCATTTTGCTCTACACAGCTGTATGATAGTACCATCTGGACTGACCACACCAATTCAGGATATTGATTTGCAAGAGTTTAACAGAGTTACCAGAGTCAGCTCTTTCTCTCCATAAGCAACCATGCCATATATTTCCACCAAAGTTGTCCGATTTCACTTTTCAAAACCATTAACTAAGTTTGACTTGTTGTATATATCGGAAAACTCCATTTGCCTACAATTACCCAAACCTGAAATTTCTGGAGGAAGTGTTGTGAGAACAGTATCAGAATTTCTGATCCATTCAGCTCAAGATAACAGCAAGTCCACAGCAAAGTGTTATGTAACTGGAGATAAATAGTCCTCATAGGTTGTTAGTGCAATAAAAGATAGTACAAGACCATAGGCAGACAGAACATGATTTTAATTTACAATTCCCTAAGTAAATTGATTTTACCCACTCACACTCTCATGCCCACGTACTTGCAACCACTAAGACATGCATGGCTGACCAGTTTTGCCAGGATCACCTGTATGCCATGGAAGGCAGCAGCAAATAGCTTTCAGGTCCTCACTACGTCTCTTGGGTTCCTCTCTATAGGTGACAACAAATGGGTTTGGACAGGTTGTTAAACTCTCTAGGAATCAACTGTTATTATGGGACAATATTTTTGCTAAACAACCTTGTTTATTATTATCTTCCATAAATATTCAATAGGATTGCTGCCTGTTCTGTTCTGTTTGACTATGGTCTGTGTCAGTGCTGAGATAACAGGGAGGGGAATGGCTCTTCCACTGTACTGTGGCTTTGCTGCTTTGCTCTGTTGTTTCTTCTGGTGCTGTTGTGGATTTCCATCCAGACCAATTCCACTATTTCTGTTACCTAGCTTTATACACTGTCATGGCAAAAAAAGTTTTTCCACCTTTTGCTGTAAAGAAACTTGCAATACATCTGAGCATACTTGGCTGAGGATCCAAGGCTATGACCCCAGAAAACTTTGAGCTGCATGCCAGATTTGCTCTCAAGTGCGTTACCTCAAGAGACATCATTTGAGTGTAACTAATTATCACTCTGCAGTGAAGTCAACCAAACATCTTTTTAAATGCCTGCATACCTACCCTTGACTCAAGGCTACTATTTCTGCTTTCTAGCCAGTATTCCTCCTAATATCCCAAAGAAGAAGGTGGGTGAATGCCTCACAGCTTATATGAAAATACAAAGCTTATATGAAGAAATAATACCTTTTATTGTCAAAACTGAAACTCCCCCTCCCCCAAACCAAGCATTCTAATTCAGTTCTTTCTGCAGGTCACTCAGAGTACAAAAACATTTTAATGATGACTTGAAAATACATATTTCAAGCTGTTTCTTCTTGCTGCATATATTCAGGGGTGCAGATGTGCTATGTCAGGTCAGCTGCAGAATAAAATGGAACCTTTCACACATTGTCACAAGTTCTTCATTTTTAGTGCTCATGAAGAAATTTTGATAAAGACCTTTTAAAATCTATACTTCATTATTTTCTCCTAAGATTAGGCACACTAGGGTTTGACACTTTTTCAGTTATGACAGGTTATTGATAATTTCAAACTTTTTATTGATAATTTCAGAGACATTCATTGTCTCTGAAAATAAAGAGTATTCAGTTCAAATTGCAATAAATTTTAGTCACAAGATGGGAATTGCCAATATAAGAGATTTGCCTCTGAAAGATAGCCTGATAGAAAATGTTTTGTCATCTGGAATATGGGATTTGTTATCCTGACTTGAATCAGTCTAGTGGAGATCTGTCTCAACAAATGCATCTAGCCAAGTAATGAGGACTGTGAAGCCAAAGAGAGTAGTTTTTCTTTTATGATTCTTAGAAAGGTTTGGTTTATTTGATTAGATTTATGTAAGTGGCTTGCAAGCAATTAGTAGTCACTAAAATTACACAGCACTTAAAAATGTTTGTGCAGTAACTAACTTTGTGATCAGCTGCAGAGTTTAACTCTGCATTTATTCCCTTTGGTTTTGCAAAATTGTAGCTTAGGTCTTGGAAACACATTCAGTAAAGAAATAGCTGCAACAATATAAATTGTTATTGACCAACTCTTTGCTGTCCTCCTGCCAGAGGTGAACACAATCACATTTTCAATGTCCTCCCTTTTGGAATCAGTAGAGCAAAATGGTTCTTTAGCCACTTTACTGTGAAATCTAGTAGTTTAGTAAGAGAACCAAAATTACTGTGAGAGGCAGTTGATCCTGAGCTGCTAGATTTCATATGATATTGGCTTAGAATCACATAAATGTTACTTGTAAGAGATATGGAAAATATAACTGGGTCTGGGTAGTGAGGAGAGTAAGGATTGGCAGCATGTTAAGTCACTGCAACTGTTTCTGAAATGAAAAACCCCACAAGCCTTAGAATTCTAATCTGCCATCACAGTAATTTCTGTACCACAGAAATTACTTTTTGTCATCCTTTACAAACCCCTCAGAAATGGTGATAAGAGTGTTCAGAATAGATACAATGCTCACTTACATCTGATCCAGAAGTATGGCTATTAGTCACTCAGGAGATAAATTGGGGAAAAGTTTTTCTCTTTTCCACCATATGGAAAAGGAGATACTATTTGATTTTTGTCTTGAAATGCTGCTTTCAAAATACTGCATTAGAAAGTCTGCATGAAGAATAAAAGGCTGAAGTTCACTGATTCTAAAATTTAACAGGTGTTATATTTTTGTCCCATAAATTGTCAGTTGTCCTCAATGAGAGGTAAAAGAATGTGTAAATCCCTAGCATTTAACATTTTGTAATTACTAGCATGCAAGGGCCATGAAACATCTTCACAGAAATGCAGCTAGGAGCAAAAAAAGTACCAGACCAAAGAAGCCTTGAGGTTCAGTGAAAAAATGAGGTGCTCTGTTTCCCATTCAGCACCATATATGCGCAGCATAAAAGCCACAGAAAACTGAGGAGGAAAACTCTGAAAAGACTAGCAATTATCTTCCAATGTATTTTTAGCATGGGATCATCGCCAGACAGCATCACTCAGCAGCCTCCCATAGTGTTCCTTGGTTCAGCCAGACAATCTGAAAGCCCAAAGAATGACTTTGCACTTGTGCTTGTACCAAGCAAGCTGCAGGAGGCTTTCCATCCTTGCTTAGCACAGTCAGTGGTACTAAGAGCTGTATTTGTCAACAGCTTTGTATTGCTCTCAGTATCATGCCAGTTATCCTTTCTCCTGAGGTTTCTGCTGGCAGCACTGTCTGTGCTAATGCTGCTAACATCACTGCAGCTGAATCACTGTGAGCAAAATTCTTCACAGTGCACCAAACTCAGGCTGACTCAAAATAGCAGTGATGCACTGTCATCAAAAAGTACCTGCAAGTAGAAGAGCTCTCATTAAAGCTGGTCAAAAGCTTCTCAGTGGGATCAGCTCTGCTTCTTGTATTTAGCTGGGGTAGACAGTAAAGCTATCTTTTTAATACAGTAGTTTTGTCTAGAAGGCTGCAGGTATTTGCAATATTCACAAATATGCGCAGTTGAGGATGGAAATGTGAAAAAATACTTAGTGATTTTTAGTGATGCTGTAGTCAGAGTATTCACCTTTCCTTCACCAGCTGTGGGATCATGGTCAGGTCACAGATCTGATGGCATCTCTTCCCTAAGGCAAAGACAGAGGTATAACCTAAGTAGATGTACTGAAGGTAGCTTGAGACTAGCTAAAGAGACTATAGGAGATGATACATATAGATCAATAAAGGCTCCAAAGCCCATTTAAAAATTCAGGTAAACATTCAGTGTGCTGGCCACCCCAAGATGCTGCAGCATCTTTCTCCAAACACCTGCCATAAGTTCACTCTGGAGTGTCTTGCAGGCTGCAGTCACACACTGATTGCAGTATGGACAAATGCTCAGTACTTTCAGTGGTCAAGCTCTCTACATAGGGGTGACTGGAAATCAGAAAGTATTTGTTAACATGGATTTTACATCCTCTGCCCAGGGGACTCTGCTGACACAAGATTATTCTCAAATGATGTATGGAATAACAGTGCCTTTTCCTGATTTAGTATATTCAACTTTTCTAGTGAGTAATACACTAACATTAATACACTAACATTAACAAACATTCTTAATTCTGTAGTAGTAGTTGTGCATACATGGAATCCCTCTGAAGAACTAGCCTGCAAATTCTCACTGTTTTACTCCAGTCTTGTTTGCAGGTTCCCTGGTTGGAAGGAGATAGTTCACTGTTATTTCAAGAACAGCTCCCCAAAACATTTTAAATAGCTTGATATGTCTTCTTCCACATATCTCCCTCTTGAGAGACCCTGACTGAAGGCCTGTGGCTCTGCTGGTAATTCAGGATCTTTGCTGTAACCCTGTCCCAGCGCTTCTGCCTGTGCAATTCATTAAATGCAGTGTTTACTACCCGATTAAGACATTTGCCTGCTCCCTCACACCCACCATCAGTAACATTTACGTGCTGTGTGAGCTTTAGGGACTTGCTTGAAAGCTGAGATGTTACTGGATCTGAGCAGGCAGGTATTTTGGAGGAGAGCTGCAGGCTCTAACCTTGCTTCAGATCCTTGCAGCCTTCTCTACCAATATATCCACATGTGCTTCCATCCACATCCTGTGCTAGCCAGAGCCAAATTGGCACTCCTGCTCTGCAGCAATTAACCAAAGTGGCATCTCTTATGATGCTGCCAGTAAGACAGAACAAGGATGTTAAGTGCCTGCAGTTTACGCTCTGCCTTGGGGGTGTGTGTGTGTGAGGGGGGCAGAATGCCAAGGATCTGGCTGAGTCTTAACAAAGCCATGCTCCAGCAGGTGTTTGGAACCACAGATAAGGTGCTGAACCACCCCAGGACGCTGAGCCAGCTCTGGGGGGAACCCCAGGCACCCTCAGGAACACTCAGGAGGGTGTCCAACACCACCTCATACTAAAAAATGGATAAAACACCCTGTATGCTGCAGTATGCAATTTTAGCCATATGTGTAAATAGGCATAATCTGTTCTTTTTCACTGGACACAGGCATCTGTAATCTATATACCCACAGAATTTTTTTACTTTGCATTATTTTCCAGAGTACTGAACTCGAGTGATTTTTATGTTGAAATTATTTAAAGGGTAATAATAAACAAAAAGTTAAAAAAATTATACTGACATTAAATTCCACCTTGCCGTCAACCATCATTCTCTGGGGTCTCAAAAGGAAACAACATTGCCTTCCTCCCAAAACCCTCTCCTGCTCTTGACAGGAGGCAATTTTGTTTAATGAAGACACCCATACTTCAGTATAAAGGTGTCAAGTGAATTATTCATGAGCTCCTTTGTCTCCAAAGCATTCCAGCTACTTCATTGTAAAATTGCAAAAGAAAATTAAAGTTTTGTGTGAAAGTGCAGCTGTTGCTTTGAAAAGCATCTGTTTGCCAACTATTACTGGGAGGCAGTAACATCCTCAGCTTTTGCTGTTAAGTAGCAGAAGTAAAAGACCAAGAGAATTGGGCAAACAGATACACTGGAGAGAAACAAGCACAACTGATAACATCAGCACTGTGAGAAAATCAATATTCAGATATTTTTAGGTGCTTCATGCTCATAATATCTTGAGCAGCCTTGAAAAAAAAAAGATCAGCTGAGCTTTTTTTTCCCTTCTATATTCCCTTTTCTTTTAACATATGACTGTCCTTTACTGAGAGGAATTTTGTTACAGAGCAGCCCTGTCATTAGTGCAGTACGTTGATAGGTATCTTTACTCGTGGGGAAACCAATACAGTCACCACTGCCATACGTGAGCACAACAGCCTGCATTTCATCTGATTTGAGAGCTGAGATCCACATGGGCTGATTCAATTACAGAGTAGAATTCCCTCCAGTAACCATGGGCCTTATTCGTGCCTCATTGGCTACATAGTTACTTAAATTTTCACACATGTGTAAAAGTGTTGCAAAAGAAAAGATAATTTTTTTTCTTGGTGATACTTCAGTACTGTGGAAGTAGAAGCAAACTGTATTTTGAAATATGGTTAAAAAATCACCAGACCCTTAGAAGTCAGACCAGACTGCATATATCTGTGCCTATGCATATTTGTACAGAGTAAGACCACATCTACCACATTGCAGATAATCTGGTAAATGCCATCACTATTTTGCAAATATGGCTGAAAATTAAGGAACTTATTTTACCTTTCACTTTTCAGCCTCTGTGCCCATGAAAGGCCAGAAATAACATTGTTATTTCATAGGCTTTTTGCTTGTGATATTTCCTAATCGTGGGGCACTTTCTTTCTTAAACTCTTCTTTTTTTTTTTTATATATGTTTTATCTAGAACAGTCCTAATACAATGACATCTATTGTCAGATATAATTTTCAGTTATCAAACCAAAGCAACTTTTAAAAATGTGATCATAATCTTAAAGGTTCAAACATAAAGATAAGAAAATGTATATTCATAAGAAAATTACTCTCTTCAGTGCGGAAGTAGATTTCAATTACTCCTAATTAATTCTGGTTCTGCTGAGATTGGTATCTGGTTTAATATAGCTGCCTTGCCAACTGCATGCTACTTTCTTCCTCCTGAGCATAAAGATTTTTCTCAGTATTAATTGAACTGATAATATAGGGTTTGGCTAATAACTGCTGTGGCAGCTATAGTGCTTTTTCTCCCTGTAGCATAGAATGCTGAATTTCACAGATGATCCAGAGAAGCTACAAGCAAGCACTTTTTGAATTTGAGCAATACATATCTGCCCAGGATAAAACTTCAGGAAAGGAAAGAAGGCTCAACAAGCTGATTCTTTTCCATCAGTAACCACTGGACTGCAGAAAGCAAGAAAGAACCCCTGAAAGTTCTACAAAGGAAGAAGAAAATATTTCAATAATGCTATGAGATTGCTGTACACTGGCTTGAGTGACTGCTGCAAATAGACCTAATGGTGACATCTTCAAGCCTTCAGAAAAGAAGAACCTTTTTGACTAAGGCTTTCTGTCAATGTTGTGAAGGTAGAGACAGACCAAAATTAGTGCTCCTACTGGGGAAAATCTGGGGTCACTCAGGTATCCAGAAAAGAGAGAAATGTGGGAAAGTCACATTTCAGAAATTTTGCTTCTCAAAATTCTTGGGTTTTTTGAGGGTGGGTTGGTTGGTTTGGTTTGATTTTCTTTCATTTACTTTTTTTTTACATTAGGAATGCTGATAACTAAATTAGTTTCCATTTTCATATCTCTGCTGAGTTTTCTCAGGATAAGATAATTGAATTTTTCTGAATCTATAGGATCAAAGATTAATAGAACTGACATTAAAAAAATCTAGAAAGGAGAATCTGTCCTTCTTGCAGACTTCAGCATCTATAATATTTCTCACACGGTTTTGATTTGTAACTACTCCAAGCAGCAGATTCTCTGAACATCTGTTCACTGAATGTCCCAGAAGGACTGGTTTTCTATTGCGAATTTCAAGCATCTCCGATATTACCCTGCAATACCATAATCTTTTCTCTCCTTGCTGAAATGTTTTCAATGTGGAAATCTTAGAAGATATATACTTGTCTGAAACTGATTAACTGTCTATATGTTTTTTTTAATTCCTATGCATTCCTTAAATATTGAAGAATTTTGCAGAACTCATACCCAGTCATCCTGCTTAGCTATTCTTTTTAGCTTCCCCTTTTGTTTGTATTTAATTTTCTTTCCATGGCATCTCTTGTAACTGGAAAAGTTGTTTGACTTTTTAGATGATGACTTTTCATTTAGATGCCTGTTCAGGATGCACTGTTCCATGAAAGCCTCAATGACAATTCACTAAAATAGAAAACCATACTGAGATCAGGCCTCGTCTGGCATGGTCATTTATTGCAAATCTATTACAATGCTATCTATCTTATAGTAAATTTTTAGATCGTTAACCAGCACATGCTTAACTTAGCAGCTGTGTGTAGCCCTATGTAAATTCAGTATTCTTTCATAGATTTTAAAGGTAAGCAAGTACAAAAAGATCTTGCTCTCAGGGTACAGGATTACCTGACTGTGTTTAAGTATCAAGAGTTAGCACAAGAAACAGCCAGTTATGCTACAAAGCATAGTAAAATTTCCCTCCCCCCACAACTGCCCCTCATCCCATACTCTGGTTTTGACTGTAGATATTCATACTTTATAAAATTATTCATATTTATTTATTCCAATATTGCTAGTTAATAAATACAGTACTGACAAGATATATATGACACTGACAGCTACTCTTTTCTAGAAATAAGTAGACTCTTCTGTAACTATATTAGAACATACATTTCATAAAATTGTATCTTATTTACCTTGAAAGAAAAACAAACAGAAAAAAAACTTAGCAAAGAAACCCCCAACAACCTTCCTGCCAAAAAAACAACCAACCAACCAAAAAATCAAACCTCCCTCAAGAAACAAAACCAAAAAACCCCAAACCAGGATATCTGAACAATCCTTACTCCTTCAAATTAACTACACTACATGTTCATTAAATTATAACCAACACATTGGAAATATTCCTCCCTTAAAATATGCAGTTTTAGAGAAGGCAAGTCTTGCCAAATGTTTATTGTTTAAACTAAGTGCAAAGTACAACAGTGTTCAGAAATACAACTGTTCAAAAATGCTTGTCTGCTTGCTAGGAAAGAGGGTGCATATTCACTACAAATCCAGGGATTCCAGGAGCAAGGGCTTTGCTTTTGAGCCATGCTAGTTTGAAATGCTTCACCTGTGGCTTCTGCAGATCCCTTTGAAGTTTCACAAGAATACAAGACATGGACACTTTTAATAGCTTGATATATAAAAGCAAAACCACCAGACGTCCCTGGAAGTTTTAATGTAGAATGGTAATCTTTTGTAAAACCTTTTGTCTCTAGCTATGCTTTTTCAGGACAGAACTAATCCTGAGTTTCACTGCAGTGTTCCTACACCTGAACAGAAGGGCTTGAAATATTAGTTATAAGCAGAATTGGAATGGTATTGTAGGAAATATTTGTAAACATCTAACTGACCAAGCACGAGAGAGTAGCTACACGTCCTGTGACCCAATTCCAATTGTTTTGCTAATATTAGGGCCAGGAGCAGTTGAGGTACCACACCCAGAGTAGTAAACAGGAAAGGCTGCATCTATTGCTTTGTCCTGCAGTGCTGCGTGACAAAGGGAGACACAGGATATGTCCAGGAGGATCCAGGCAAGCAAGGGGAGACACAAGATACGTCCAGGAGGATCCATGCAAGCAAGGGGAGACACAGGATATGTCCAGGCAGATCCATGCATGCAAACCTGAGCTTTTCAGTGCTAATGCACAGACAGGAGACAGGTTGCACCGGTAGAGAGAGCTTAAACTCTGCCTATGCAGAGATGTCTTTCTTTTTTTTACTTTTTATTTTTTTTCTTTTTATTTGATCCCCTTCACCCTTTCAGAATGTCTCAATGCCCAATAATCTCACAAGAGATTGCCTGTATCTCCCAGGAGATTGCCTGTATCTCACAAGACTGTATGATTGGAGTATGATTGGAGTATGCAGTATGATTGGAAAATGTTTTCTTTTACTACTACTAAAGAATGTCTGCAGGGTTGCACAGCAAATGTAGCAAAGGTAGGAGCAGTACCACACTTCTGAGTGTCACTAAGATATACTCCTCAGTCACAAGACTAATTTGTCTTTCTTGCACACATCTTTCTTCACTGTGATGAGATTTAATATCTCATCTCTGTACTGAATAATAATATGTCAGCTGTCAACTGCCTGGAATTCTTACACTGAAAAAAATGTTGAATGTATATAAATGACAAATCAAATAGTACTCTAACAATATTTAGTCTTCATCAGTCAAATACTGGCAATAAGAGCACATGTAACTAAAAAGATAAGATTTTTATAATAATTGACATGATATTGGCTCAATAACACAAAAAGTATATATGCATAGACTAGCCTTTATTTCAGGCCTGATTCTATTCCTATTTTAAATTGTGGCTTTAGATACCTCAGTATCAAATCTATGAAAGACTTTAAACATATTGCAAAGAATAGAAGCTATTTCTTCTCTCACATTCCTGTAAATTAGGAATACCTTCAGTGAAGCTGGTCCAGAGTGAGGAAGCAAGCTGGCAGTATGCTGTGAAGAGTGGGTCAGCCACCCCTATTCCATCCTGGAGTCTGCAAGCAGGAGACATAGTTTGAAGAGGGATTTGAAGAGACCATCGTGCTCTATGCTGCAAGTGGCTCCCAGGGGAAAGCTGTTCCTGTGACCATGCCATAAAGCATTTGTGTCCTGTCTTCACTGTGGCCCAGGTCAAGCTGTGTAATCCATGTGGGACCTCATGTATTCAAATCTGCAGCTTTGCCTTCCACATGGGAGAGAGGCACTGAATTACCTCTCTGGTACCTTCCCCTGCTTGCTGGCTGCTGACCATGAACAGGCTGGAGATGTTTGGGCTGGCTGTGACATTGAGAGGCAAGCTATGGTCTGTGTTATTTTTCCTGTGTATCTCTTGCTTGTGGCCTCAGGGGCTCTGACTGTCCGAGGCTGTCCCTGCTATGGGAGGGCTTTACAAGAAAAGGAGAAGACCTTCTCCTGTGCTGCTGAGAAAAAAAGCCTGACCCAAACCAACACCACTCAGGTCTCTCAGGTTTCTTATCTTTGAAAACAATATCCCAAGTATCTGTTGTGAACTTAGAGGGATGGGAGAAGGGAAAGGAGGTTCCTGCATGCCGGTGTCAGAGTGGTTCTGCAGCCGGGCTGTGGCTGGCACGTCTCGGAGCTGCTCCACCAGCCCGTCCGTGCTCCTGAGCCCTGCCCCGCTGCCCTGCACCAGGCACAGCTGCCCAGCTCCGACAAACCCCACTTTGTGAGAGGCTGTGAAGAGGTAGTGAGGCTGGGGCATGGTGCTGCGGGTGAGAGATGCAGCTCTGGCTGCTGGGGGATATGAACCGGCTGTGGCTTTCTCCGTCTTTGCATGTGGGATTTGAGAGCTGGAGGTTGCTATCACATTGCAGGACTGGCTGCTCTTGCAGTGCCTTTTGCACAAAGAGCCACGCAGTGACAGTACAGCCCTTCTCAGGCTGATGCTGAATGAAAAGCTTTGTCATGTGCAGGTTACAAGCTTTACAGCACAGTGCACGCTCCTGCTCAAAGTGCCTGCCTCGATATTTTCTGCAGCTGCAACGGCGTTGTTGTAGCTGGTTTTGCATGAGAAAATGAGTCATAAATAGAATTTATTGTTGGTTTATCTCCACTGTCTGTACTAACAGCAGAAGCCAGAGTGAATTGCAGCTGATTTGTTTGTGGTTTATATTGAGTTCATGAATTAACTGAAGAACAAGTGGACCACTTGCTATGTTAAAATGTAACCAGGAAAATGGCATAAGGGCATATACTATTTGCCCAAAAGGGAACTTACTTAGGTTGAAACTACATAGGAAACTTGAGACTGCAGTAGCAGCACTGAAAGCCCTTTATGGTTGATAGGTTATCTCATAACTGAACACTTATTAGAATTTGTTTCTAAGGCTGAAGGCAAAATTTTGAGCAGCACATTAGCTGCAGGACACACAGATGAGTAAACCTGCTATTTCTTCAAATGGAAAATACACATTTTGCTTTGCATTCATGGCTTCATTGCAGTGATTAATGTCTCTGTGCCTTTCTGTGATTATTTTTCACTTAGGAATGTGGTTACCAGTAACAGATAGTTAAAAGAAACAAGCAATGGTACATGAGCTGCCACACAAAGCACTAAGAAATTTTCTTTAATTATCATCTGTGCTCTTATAATAGCCCCTTCTGCCTAACATGTTTGTCTCCTTGTCCATGAGAGTTAACATTTAGAGTATATTGCAAGTCCTACATTTTATCTTGTGTGTGTGTGAGAAGACATTAATAAGTCCCTCTTCCATTTATTTACATAGTTTGTAATTTTTATTTTTTTTGCGTGTGACTTCCAGGATCACATAGATTTTCCCCTGGCAGCATTTCTTGGTTCAGGCATTCAAGTGTCTGATGATAGGACCTTTAGGAATGATCACCCTGCAAAGTAAGGTTTGGTGTGTTCTGGTTGAAACCTAGTGTTTGAATAGTCGCTGAAGGCTTTGTTAATTTCCTAAATTAAAACACAAATGATAGAGGAACATGTTCAAGTGCTCTGTTTGTTGAGTGACCTTTTGCTTCTATGGAATACAAAAGTAAGTGGATATTTCAAAACTAAAACTGAAAGAAAAACAAACATGCACCTAAATTGTTTTTCAATTTCACATGAAGCCATTATTTTAAACAGCTGGAAATAAAGCTGGAGGCACTATGATGGAAATCAATAGAAATGCAGCTGTACTTTCATGGAAAGTTACCTAAAAAGCACTGTACTTTTTTTGCCCTTGCTCTTACAAAAATGTGTGCATGGGCTTTGCCTTCTGCCACTCAAGCTCATACTACATGCATAAATCTTCATAAAAGGACTTTATAAAAAGACTCTCTAAACACAACTAGTTGTGATATCATTTTAAGTTACAAAGCTTTCCTGGAACCAAGAAACTGTAGATACCAGTAAATCAAAACAATTCAAGTATTTATTGTTTGCTAGAAAGGAATGATGTCAGTTATGTAAACTGGATTGACATCTGACTTATGAAAGTATGGCTTAGATCTGTGTGTGGTCCTCTTTCCCTCCTTCCCTCCTCTCCTCACAACTAATAAATATATGGATGTTTGTCAAATACTTTGTGACATAAACTCTAATTCTTGATTATGTACTCAGTTGCTTACAGAAAACAAACAAGCTTCCAGGAATTGCATCTTCCACAATGTGAAGTTTATGATGCCATCTAATATTTGAAAACAATTAGTTGGTCAGAGTAGAAAACAGTTACTATTTCTTAGTCTTTTTCATCAAAGGTGTTAACAAGATGGAGAATAAGGAATCAAATTTTACAGTTCATTAAGCATTTCTCCTGTTTTTCTTAGAAACAGGATCTCTTCATGTAAGCAACAGTGCAAAGAATATGAGTATTTGCATGCTGAATGTATACACTAAACAGCAAGCTTGTCAAGTATATTCCAAGCATGTCTGATACTATGGTCAGGAAACATGCCCCACCAGTTGCTTGCCCCATCAAAGTCTTCTTTGATTTTGCAAAGAAAGTAAATAAAAAGAATTGTTATGAGGAACAATGGGTAGGATTCACTTGAGCTGGTTTGGGAAAAGCTAAATCACAGTTTTCCAGCCAACCATTTGCATGTGTTTCCAAAGCTTTACTTGGCGATATATGGCGTGTTTCCACTGTCAATGGAAAGCAGCTGCCAGCCAAATCTCTTGCCTTTTAGACCAGGATAAGTCTGACATGATCTCAACTCTAAGACTTCTGAAATAACACATGAATTTGAGTAACTAGTGTTTGGTTTTACTGCTCAAATAAAAATTCCCAGGATCTTCTAAATACTAAAATATTGGGAGAATTTTTGTACTGGAGGTTATGTATTATGTCATATTATACATGACAATTTATACCAGTTTATATCCTGAACAAAAATGTACCTATCATCCATATTACTGTTATTTCCATTAGCACATCTTTGGAAGTAGTACTTGTTTTGTTTTGTTTTGTTTTGTTTTGTTTTTTTTTTTTTACTATGACCTCTATCTCCCTCCCACACGTGATCACCCAATTGTTTGCAGGACTGCTGCTGGCTGACTTCAGAGTAAGTAATTGCATTACTAGTTGGGTGGGGAGGGAAGGAGGACCACACACAGATCTAAGCCATAGTTTGAAAAGTCAGATTTCAATTCAGTTTACATTACTGAGTATTTTCTCCAGCAAAAAATAAATACTTGAATTGTTCAGATTCTGATACTGCTATGTAGTGTTTCTCAGTTGTAGGGGAGCTTTATAACATGAAATGATGTCACAGCTTCCATGTAAACAGGAAGGTTGAATCTCTCTTCCTATGATATTTGTATGGCTTTTGTTATCATTAAGTGCCTCTTAGTCTGAACTAATGTACCCTCACAAGAACTTTAAAGCACACAAGGGCTGTAAATGTCATTGCACAAGGTGCACTGGACTGTACAGAAAGTGGTTCTGGCACATGGAGTGGATTAAAACTCCACATAAGGAGTGGGTGCAGCAGAGTAAGTCCATGTGGTTGGCTCTGCTGAGTACAGAACATCTGCAGGGAGCAGGCAGACACCTGAGCACCACTGTATTTCCCAAAGGCAAAAAGGGGTGGTCACCTCATACCTGATACACCTCTAGGCTCACACTTACTTTGCAGGCATAAGAGGCATGGATTTCCCTGCCTCCTCCCTCAGCTTATGGTGTTCACTTCTTTCATGTCTTGGAGACAGCATGTTGGAGATCACAACACTGGGGTAGACTGGTTGTGAACACAGCCACTGTGTCATTTCTGATGAGAGTGGGCAGTATGGAGAGAGGAATGCAAGTTTTAAAGGTCAAGGAAGAAGAGAAAATTGTCCAAAGGAGAAAAAAAAAGCAGCTGTGTATGTTGGCAGCAAGAGGTGTGGCTGGTGAGACAGACTATTGTGTTCAGGACAGTGTGTGTTTCCAAAATCTTCCTGCCAGGGTCCACCTTAGAAAAACTTTGAAGAATTGGCTGATACATCAATGATCAAATGGTGTCTGCTGGAGTGTTGGCAAAGGGCAGATTTGTTGTGATGAGACATCACAAGTATTGAACTGGTCAGTTACAAATGAGGCACAGGAAGATGCACAATTAGCACAAATTATTCACAGTGCTTTCTTTAGCTTGTCAGGATAATATCCCTCCTGTTCAAGTTCAGCTGGAAGCCAGCTGTTCTTCCATAAGCTAGGTTGAAGATATTTTATTATGAAAGTCATACAGTTAAATATGGCAATAGTTAGGTGTGGCCCTACATCCTCTCCACATGGCTGGCACCATTTTCTCAGGGCATATCTCCTTCTGGCTGGAGATACAGAAAAAGGCCAGTGACATCTTAGGACTCTCCAGGTGATGTACCTTGCAGCTGAGGGGTCATTCACTCTCCACTCTGCAGAGCCTTCTCAAGAGGACTTGCTTAATTTTTTTGAGCTACTACAGATATTTGTCACTTTAAGTTGGGCTACAAAACTCAGTTGCTGAAATAGTCTTGCCCTCCTGCATAACAATATGTTTTAAAACGAGAAAATACCATAATAATCTTCCCTAAAAGAAAAAATATTTCTCCATAACACTCCATCCTTAAACACAAGTATCAGTTATTCACCTGCTAATAGCTGTATCTAACAACCCATTCAGCGTTCCACACATTGAGAAGGCACGAACAGATCTTCATTTTGGATTAGAGGAATTAAGAGTTTGCATGTTTTGTGCAAGTGAGAAGAAAGCACAGATATGTGGTGTGAAGATGATAAAGTAGCTTAAAAAAAAAGATTTTAAAAAGGGGTAACAATGGTCAGTTAACAAGAACAGAAGTGAGGAGCTAGTAATTTTATTTTTTTTTTCTTTACAGACCACAAATGGAACTATTTTCTAGTAAAAATGTTATGTAAAATTATTACATTTGGATTTCATATTTTTTTCTGAATTAATAGTAAAGAAACATATAAAAATTAAACCACATTGACTTCCCAAATGTTTTGCATTCAGGAACACAGGTAACAATGCTGGCCCAACATTGCTAATGGTACAGGATGGAAACAAACAGCAGGTAAGTCTGATTTCTCCTGGGCCAGGCCATGTCTGTGCACCAAAGCTGCTGCGTTGACTCCTCTGTGTGACACAGATATTTACAAGGATCACCTTGTAAGTATCTGTGATTAGCTTATTCCTTGAATTTCCCCGAACAACTGCTGGGAAGAAAGGTTGCAAAAAGCAGTATGAGACACACAACCAACCTCCTGGCTGAGATGGAGCCAGCCTCCCACCTCTTGACCTGCCTGACTTTTCAGTTGTTGCTCGACTTGTTAAGGGAACACTTACAGTGTCACTGCTGACAAAGGACTAATAAAGAGGAATCTCGTCTCCATGAACAAGGGGCTCCTTACCCTTCACGTTAAAGCAAAGACTGTAAAGAACACAGTGAGATGCTTCTCTCTCAAACCGTCATGGCTAAACGACTAGGAGTCACTGCAGGATATCGAATTATGCCATTTCTTTTCTGTGGTGCCCATGTGGCACGTTCAGCAGCAGGTGGTACTTTGAAAACGCTACTGGTGAAGGATGCCCCGTCCCTGGCAGTGTTCAAGGCCGCGTTGGATGAGGCACTGAGCAACCTGATCAGGCGGGAGGCGGGAAGGAGACGTTCTTTAAGGTCCCTTGCTATCCAAGCCATTCCGTGATTCCACGCCCTGGGGAGAAACCCGCGTTGCTGAGCGCCGGGAGCGCCGTCCGGCAGCGGGGCAGGAGCGGGAGGCCCGTGCGGGCGGGCGGGCAGGGCAGAGGCGGCGCCGGCGGCGGCGGCCGGGGCACTGCGGG
>VZTT01035030.1:90467-118073 GCA_013400855.1 Buphagus erythrorhynchus | reverse complement strand
TGTTGTAGGTTGGGACCCAAACAGACTGTAAATGTCTTGCTCAGGAATCCAAGTTGAACCCTTCTCAAAGTTTTTGTAGAAAATCAGTTTCCTGTGGGGAGTGTCAAGGTTTTTAAGGTTAATACTCTGTGGAAGTGCCTCCAGCTTATTTTAGTAAGAAGGGAAAAAAATAAATCTGGTATTCTGATTCAATCTGAATTAAATTTGTATTCTTGATGTGCAGTGAGTACAATTACATACCTCATTAAAAGTNAAATTTGTATTCTTGATGTGCAGTGAGTACAATTAAATACCTCATTAAAAGTTCTTGTTTAAAAGGACAAAAGGTTTTGTATTCTTTCAGTTTGAATTAATTCCTTTTGACATTATAGTGCCAAAGATTTTCAGTGTTGTGGGAATTATTATTGTGAAAGCAGTTCTGAGGGATTTAAAACAATAAGAGCCTGGATATGGTGCCCAAATATTGTGACATTAAAAAGAAAGGTACAGAATGCAAATAAATTCTATTATAAACTGTAGTTTAATTGAGTCATTTTTGCATGACTTGTTCATTGTGAACAAAAGGTTTTCTATATTTCTGAATCTGGAAGGATGAAACATACAGGTAAGTAAATAAGTATCTGAGAGGGCATGGCTATTTTAACAATAAGGTTATCTTTCTGAAAAATATATTTTTAATTCATGTTCCTAACTCTATTATTTATGTGACATTTTGAATGCTTTTTCCTGCTTAATGCATTGTGTCATTTGCAATTGTCACAATTTTTTTGTGATTGTTTGCATAGGAACATACAGATTATCAGTAAATTTGTGTAGTTCTCTGGGGTTTTTTGAGAGAAAAAGGTAGCACAGTTTGTTATTTGTCAGAGTTAATCCATCCTGGTTTTGCATGTACCTCAAGATCACCTGAATCTATTGGCATAAAATTCCTCAAAGCTGTGTTTTATGTGTCAGTANTTCCCCCAAATATTTTAAGAATTTGTACTCACCAGAAATTTTTCTGAGAATTAGGAAGTTTACATTTTTAAAAATGTATAATGGACAGTGACTTTTAATTTCTTGTTGCTAGTTAGAGTAGGCAAGTAGTTTTAATTTAGGACTAGTGTCATACCATAGATCAGATGTTTCACTTTTTAGTAAAATCTGGGAGTCTTTCAGATAGTATTGCAAAATAAGTATACACTCATTTGTTTCTAGAGAAGAAGTGCTTGTGGGTAAATAGTTTGATTTTTTTTTTTCTACTTAAAACAATTTTTTTATAGGTTGAAACTTCTCTGTGCAGATACTATAGAACAACTTAGAAAGTTAGTATGACTAAGGACTTGAAGAAAGAAAAAACTGCCATTCATGCTCGTTAGCAATGAGCTCACAACTGGGGAGAAGCAGATCATCAGTGGAGGTGCTTTTTTGTTTTCTTGGTGGATGGGTCACCAGGAGAGCAGATGTAAAACTGGTATTTTTTCCCCCCACCCCTATGCAAGCCTTAGCAACTTAGAACATCTCCCTCTCCCCACTCCCAAAATTGCCAATATCTTGCATCCTCCCTTTTCTCCCTGTCAGCCTGCCCTCAAATCCAACACTGAAATGTAATCTCTGTCTATTTTAAGTACTTACACATGGAAAAACCAGTCCTGCTTTCTGACTGTAGACCCAGTTTCAACAGCAAAATAAAACTAAGCCATAGTTGAAAAATTACAAGTGAAGAAATGTGGCAATAATGTGTTATATTCAAATATTTTCCTCTTCCATTTAAACTTTTTTCAGTAAGTTGTCAGTAATAGGAACATGTGAAATTTAATTTCCCAATGTGAAATAAACTTGAGATATCTCAAACTGACAGCACTTTCTGTGGCAGTCTTGCTGGGCAGCAGCTGGGGAGGTAGAGCAGTATTTGCTAGGTGGGACTGGAGTGAAGGGGAGTGTTGGGAGCAGGACTTTACCTTGCTTCTCATGCCTAACAAAGTGGTTGTTGTAAGTCTACTAAGCCATCAGATTCCTGTGCAAAAACACTAAGGGAATTAAGAGCTTAAGCGGTTCCTGCACTCTGAGGAGTTTAAATGGTTTAGGCAAGGAAAATTGGGGAAAGAGTATATATTTAAGTACTTCTGCTTGTTCTCAGTTAGGCTTCAAACTGACATAGCAGTTTAGAAACTCGGGGGTTTTTAACCCTTGAGCTCACCAAGTGAATTCGCATGGGGCTGTTTTAATGTGAATCTGAGAGAGAAATTTGGAAGAAAAGAATTTCTAGCTCAGTCAAAAGAATACGTGCCCAGTAAAATATAATTTTATTAAAAGTCCTCTGCAGTTTGTTTTGATTTTTTTCTTCCTTTTAAGCTGCTGCACTTTGGCTCCCTTTGTGAATATGTTGTGGGGTTTAATTGCATGATAAACTATTTGCGCTGCAGGACTCTTTCATTTAGTGCAGAAATTGTGCAAAGTATAAGGCAGAGGGTTAGGAGAAGGAAAAGAGGCTGCTGCCTTTAAGACATGAATTGGCATGCAACGCAGGCTTGGGTTCTGGTATTTAGCTTTCATTTACTTTAAGCAATAATTTGCCTGGAGACTTCTGCCTAAATATAAAACTTCCCAGTATTAAAGAACAAGAAAGAAAATAAAGCAATTGAAAGGAAAAATGATTGCTAGCTAATTCATTCGCTGTCCTGGTGCATAGGCTTAATTTTCAATACTGAAGCAAAGTAATGCTAAAAATGAACAGATATTTAGAAAAGCTGCATGTGACAAGCTTTTGCGAATAATTTTTTATTCTGATATGTAGTAATGTGTACAGATGTCTTTTTGTTTTTCTAGATTAATTCCAGAAAGTTCTGTGAAAGTCATAAAAGCCTTACAGCTAATATTCTTAAATGCCTTGCCTGCTGTGTTTTCTCCTCAGTAATAGAGGCACATTAAAATAAGCATATTGTTAATTGTTGCATTAGGACCAAAGAAATGAGAAACTGAATAATTTTGCATTTCAAATACCTTGTGAGCTCCTCTTGCACACACGATTGTGCTGAGAGCTGGAGAAGGTGTTTCAGCAACAGCCATGAGTGGAACTGGTATGCAGTTGCTTTTTCCCAGTGCATCTCTGCTGAGCCTCATTTTGTTGAATGATGGGCCAATGCAAAATAATTGCTCAATATAATAGTTATTAGAGCAGATTGTAAATACTGAATATGCAGCACAACAGAAGACGAGCATGGAAGTGTCTTCTGATGGCAAATGCAGACTTACTGTCCTGTTTTTGGGTTATGCTGCATTTGTGAATTGTCCCATTTGATTGTAGGAGGATTTCTTGCAGGGTTAAAGAAGTGTTAGCTCATGTACTTTGTGCCAATCACAAATAGATTTGAGCATAGCTATTTGGTATCCAGATCTCATTTGTACAGAATTCGCAGAGGTTTTTTAATTCTGTATCAAATGAGACCTGGGTCACAAATAATTGTACTCATATCCTTTTAAAATCACTAAGATTTAACTGGATCTTTGTTTCTTGCTTTGCAGATAGTAGTATGTTTCCTGCAGTGATCATTAGTGCCTTTGGAGAGCTGAAATCAGCATGCAGCATTGGTCAGATCACTCTCCATTTTACCCATCTCTTCAGAATCTAATAAATCAGCAGTCTTTTCTCTGTGCAATATTTTAATTTCTCCCTTATTAATTTGCTATTTTGAGCCATAAATTTTTGTTGAAAGCGGTGCCAAGAATGGAGAAATTAAACAGGGATTTGCATACCTATCACAAATCTCTGCCATTGAGTTACTCCCCTCAGCTGTGCAAGTGTGAGTTCCTTGGTTTGGTGCACAGATACCCTGTGTAGAGAATTATTGATGTTTTAGAAATCCAAAGCAGTATTTGACAATCTTTTGCAAGGGCAATTTAGGCCATCGTTATCTTTATCAGAATGGGAGAGAAAATTTGAGCAGGAATGCTGTGGCAGTGACGTGCGATGGATCATGCAGCATCTCTGATAGCTGAGAAATAGGCTGCACCATTAAGTGACTTTTGCCTTTCCAGAGTGAACCAGCCTAAGCTGTTCCACACAAATTGCCACTGACTTGGTGGTTAGAAAATCCTTTTACAGAATTTCACTTCTGACTTACTTCTTTGTCAGTGAATTATGCCCATTTCAATTGAGTGCAATGCTCCTAATAACATGTCAGTTAATTTTAAACTGCACACATCTTCACTCTGCCATCAAGATTTGGAAAACAAGCTTCATCACTTGTTCCCTCTGGGGTTTTGGAAAAGGCATAATTTAAAACAATCTGTAAGACTTTTGGTCTCCTTTTCTAATGTACAGAATTTAATTTTTGTAAGTGGTTAAAAAAAAAGAGAGTAGTTTTTCTAAATACTTTCTAACTCTTTAAAACCATGTTGCTAAAGTTTAATTCTGGACAATTACCTCTTTCTGTAGTGCTATGGAAGATTTTGCAGACGGATCTTAAGTGATGTATTATTTATTTTTGCATATTGTGATATTTGGTCTTAGAGTTGTTTTAAGCAATTAAAGAGTAGGAAGGAAATGTAATGAAAACAAGTGTAAAGGTGTTGCTGAACTGAATGTTTGAGCTCTCATCTGTATTGCACTGGCCTGAATGAAAAAAATCTGGTGTTATAAACCATATGTTAGAGAAAAATGTATAAGAAAAGCTTTATTCCATTTCTTTACTGGAACTAACGCCCATTGTAAACAAATAGACCCAGAGGGATCAACTAGATTTTTGTCTTGTAGAAAAGTCTTGCTGTTGAAGAGTCTTGTGTGGGAGAGGCCATCCAGCTTTGATCCATTTGCCAGGCTTTCAAAAGTTCAATCCAGAAACCTGGAGCTGATAACTTTGCTGCTGTATTTTTTTGGCCAGCTCTGCTATGTATCACTGGTTGGGTTTGGTTTGCTGTATTTTGGTGGGGTCTGAGCATATTTCCCAGGTGCATATCTTGGGAATGCTTTCTGCATGGAATACTGACAGGTGCTCCAGGAGCCTGGCTGTGCCCCTGCCATGGCCCTGGGGACCCACTATGCCTTTAGTGGGCTTTTGGCAGGGCAGCCTGTGGATCCCATGGGCACTTGTGCAGCTGATCCACAGTTCAGCACAGCTGCACAAAATTCAAGTCTTAGCTCAGTTTAGGGTCACTGCCTCTGCTTTTATTTCTTTTGATAATTGTGGAAGCTGGTTACTTCTCTTGCATTTTAAAGGGTTTGTTGCAAAAGTCATGGGAAGCCTGACTCAATTGCCAATTTTTTAGAGAAAAGTGAGTCAGCTCTAAGCCTTTGTCAGCACATCTCCCAAGGGAGGGGTTTTCTGAAAACCCTCACTCAGGGATATGAGCCCATGGAAGTGGAAGGACTGCAGCTGGGTGCTTTTGGGTACAGCCTGGCCACCTGTGCCCTGAGCTGCTGGGGCATTCTGGAAGGGGCATAGTGCTGGCAGCATGGGAACAAGAAGTGGAAGTCTCTTGAGCTTTGGGCTAGGATTTCGTAAGAGTTTGTGGTAGGAAACCTGAAGAACAGATCAATGCACAAGTCAGCAGTGCTACTGCTGCCTGAGGCCAAAAGAGCTTAGCCAAATGAGTTAAGTGCAGATTACTGCTGAAAGGGGAGTTTTGATTACTGCCTCTGCCAGTGACCTCTGCCTATGGCTTTTTAGTTTTTCAGAGTACCTCGTTATTTGGGTGATATCATGTGTATTTGAACTCAAACAGCAGAAAACTCATGTTTATCCTGAAACTTAAAAGATTTCGAATTTCTTCACAGGCCTTGTACTGCAATGATGGAAGTTGTCACTAAAATGTAAAAAGCTAAACACTGGATGTTTTTCTGTAATCTTTCTAGACAACATTAAGTGTCTTCTGTGTTTGATCTTTTGTCACCTACAGCCCGCACAAATTTATCCTGCACAATTAAACCATGGTCCCCACGGCTCAGCATCCAAGTGTTTTGTCCCTGTGCAGAGGGGAATTGAGTGAGGTGCCTTGTTTGAGTATGATCAGAGATGAGGAATTTATTTAGATTTCGTTTGTGATGGGATGCATCAAGACTGTGGTGGTGGCTGGAGGAGTTGTGTCCCATCAACAAGTAAGAAAATGTTTCCTAAGAAGAAAAGGCAGCTCACCTTCCAAGATAAGTATAGAAATGTTTTTGCCTGGATGTGTAAAGATAACGGCAATTGTCATGAGGTTTGCTGTAGGTCACTCTTGGTATGCTTTCAGCTGTGAGAACGCCTACAAATGGAACAGATCATAAAGTTATCCTGGCATAGCATCTGAGAGTGAAACTCCTGAAGTATTTCCTTGTAGTTGCAGAAATGTGGAAATAATAAGGCAGCTGTTGTAGAGGCAGCAGGAGCACACTGCAGCTCTGTCTGTAGGCAGTCCTCTAGACCTCTCAGTGGTGGCTTAAAACAACTTTGTTTTCTGGGGTTCATTTCTAGCAATGCAGTTACTTGGACAAAATGGGAAAAGAAAGATTTGACTGTAAAGGCACATATTTTGGGTAGCCTTGGCTTGAGTTTAACAGTGGAACTGTTGAAAGAATTTTCTGATAAGTTAATTTTTTTTCTTTTACAAAAAAGATTACAAGCCTTTCTGCCCATTTTCCTCACTATACTTGACTTCAGCATTTATCTAGCAGTATGTTCCATTGTTTTTNATTTCTTCACAGGCCTTGTACTGCAATGATGGAAGTTGTCACTAAAATGTAAAAAGCTAAACACTGGATGTTTTTCTGTAATCTTTCTAGACAACATTAAGTGTCTTCTGTGTTTGATCTTTTGTCACCTACAGCCCGCACAAATTTATCCTGCACAATTAAACCATGGTCCCCACGGCTCAGCATCCAAGTGTTTTGTCCCTGTGCAGAGGGGAATTGAGTGAGGTGCCTTGTTTGAGTATGATCAGAGATGAGGAATTTATTTAGATTTCGTTTGTGATGGGATGCATCAAGACTGTGGTGGTGGCTGGAGGAGTTGTGTCCCATCAACAAGTAAGAAAATGTTTGCTAAGAAGAAAAGGCAGCTCACCTTCCAAGAGAAGTGTAGAAATGTTTTTGCCTGGATGTGTAAAGATAACGGCAATTGTCATGAGGTTTGCTGTAGGTCACTCTTGGTATGCTTTCAGCTGTGAGAACGCCTACAAATGGAACAGATCATAAAGTTATCCTGGCATAGCATCTGAGAGTGAAACTCCTGAAGTATTTCCTTGTAGTTGCAGAAATGTGGAAATAATAAGGCAGCTGTTGTAGAGGCAGCAGGAGCACACTGCAGCTCTGTCTGTAGGCAGTCCTCTAGACCTCTCAGTGGTGGCTTAAAACAACTTTGTTTTCTGGGGTTCATTTCTAGCAATGCAGTTACTTGGACAAAATGGGAAAAGAAAGATTTGACTGTAAAGGCACATATTTTGGGTAGCCTTGGCTTGAGTTTAACAGTGGAACTGTTGAAAGAATTTTCTGATAACAGTTAATTTTTTTTCTTTTACAAAAAAAGATTACAAGCCTTTCTGCCCATTTTCCTCACTATATTTGACTTCAGCATTTATCTAGCAGTAGTTTCCATTGTTTTTCCTTAGGTGCTAAAAGGGTCTCTGAATTTGAGAAGATGTTTTGATTGTTCATAACATATTATGGTGTGTCCACAGGAGATGTTATTTCCTTAATGCTAAGTTTTTTCAGTCTTTTTCAAGATACTCTTTGCACCTTAGGTGAGTTTAGCAAGCTTCTTTATGGATGGGGGGGCAATAGTTTCACAGACTGTTACTTATGCTGAAGCTTTTTATGATGATGTTTTACATGAGAACAAAACGGAGTTGTATTGCAGAACTTCATATGTTACTCATTTATTGAAGAGTAAGTTGCAACAAAGAGTTGATGTTTGCTTCTTCAAAGGGTAAATGAAATCCTGTTTAGCAACACCTTGTGGAATTTTCTGTAATATACATTTGTGTTGTATGAGTAATACCCAAACTGAATTTTTACTCCAACAAGAAATAAGGCATCAACCCAACCAATGAGGATTTATTTTTTTCTTCAGGAAAATCTGTTGTTTCTCGGTCTGTGGTATGCTGTTAAGAGACTGAAATTTAACAAAGGTAGGATAAGGATTTTCTGTATGAATGACAAATGACAAGATTCAGTTATATGCTTTTGTGCAGACTTGGAGAGTCCAGCATTATAAATAGCTTCAAGTTCCTTTACAAAATTTCAGTGTTTTCAGTGGTTTTTTTAAAAAAACCCTCATGGTAGGTGTTTTAATCCATATCTGAACTGCAGCAATGGAGAGACTGTCTTCCTTTTGTAAAAAAAGGCTTGGACAGATTGCAGAAACCTTTCCTTCAAAGGTTTGATTTTTAAGTCTGAGTTTCAAGTTACATTTAATTTCAATTTTGCATATGTATATGCACATAGCATTTTGAATAGATTTTTAAAAAATTGCATTTTGAAATACATTGGACTCAAGCTTATAAATGAGTGCCATATTTTAAGTCAGTGAAAATCTATTCTCAAGATCAAAATATGCTAATGGATATGCTTCTTGTGTAAAGTATTAATTGAAATAATTAACAACTTAGTTGCTGAAGTAGTCTAAAATGCCCAAACCACAAGTGTTTTGAGTGGTAAAAGTAGTGTTGTCCTTTAATTTTCCCATGATCATCCTGTATTTTCATTCCCACAGGATACTGGTGCAGCTCCTGTGCAAAACATGGCATTTCTACTTGTGCTAAAAAGTAGCTCCCCATTCACTCTCACTAGCACTAAGATTTAGATATTATTTCGTTCAACCTCCAGAAAATGAAAGTTTCAGGAACAGATGGGTATTTTGGTTGGCCTGGTTCCAGCCCTGGCCAAATTTCAGTGTGGATAGTTACATCCTGCCTCCATCAGGCTCTTGCAGTGTCAGTTGCTTATGGGTAAGAAGAGTTCAGGATAATGTCTTTGCTGAGTGGACAAGAATTGGAGAGTCTGGGTTCTGTTCTGTCATGTCCTGGACCTTCTCTGTGTTATGTCCCTAGATGTGCTCTTGAAAAAGATGAGGTGAGCAGGAAAATGAACAGAAATCCTAGGATGAGTAGTGCCTTTAACATATTTGCAATGTATAAAACATGGTGTTAACCATCTGTAGGATGAGCTTTATGAAACTTTATGTCCAAAAGAATTAAATGCTCTTGGCAGGAACTTGCATCAGAAGAAATTTGGATAACCCATGTGGAAATTTTCTGCAATTTACTTGTTAGGATGGAGCAGTGTGACAGCTCCATGCTTGCCATTTTACTTGCTCTTACTCCCTTGCAGTTGAGATTTGAAAAGCAGATAAAGCATCTATAACTCAATTCTGTGTACTTTACAAATTTCTGTGGGTTTTCAGGTTTTAATCGTGATTTTTGGCAAGACTGTGCATGCAGCATTTCAGAGAGTGACCTGCTGAGTGTCTGTGTTGCCATATCCAGATGCAAACTGATTATCTACAAAGAATGGGAAGCAGTTCAGTGAATAAATGGATTTATATTAAAAATCCGTACTGATTGTTGACATCTTTATGCCAAGTTCTTAAAGCTGGAGTAATCTGTTTTCAGACTATTTTTGTGTTCCAAGCATTACTAAAATTTTACTTCTACACATATTTATTGACATGTGCTGTCTTGTTAATACAAATTTGATACAGTCAGTGAATATGAAACCCAGAACAACTTTAGATGTATGAATACTGTTCTTGGAGCATTTGTTTTCCAAATAGTGATTATAAAAAGGCAAGGACGTTTTGAAAATTATTTGCTTCATCTCTTTCACCTCTATAGGCTTTTCACATTCCCCTGAAGGCTTTTGTTTGGTGAAGGTAGTGCTAAGTTTTCCTGTCAAAGACAGAATGAAGTATCAGCAAATGTATGTAACAACCTTTGACCTGATGCTGTAGGCAGTGTTATCATGAAAATAATTTACTTGGTGTGGCAATGGTCAGATATTTCTCAGGAATGGAGCTTCTTAAACTCCCCTATGAGACTGACATGAGATGAAAGTGTCGAGCATTTCTGCATCCCATGCAGGTAAATGGTTGAGCAGCCTTTGTATATTAAAGACAAAAGGTTGAGCATGGGAGATGGCATTTCTTTCACGTGTACTTCAGTGGTTATAAGTATTAGCATGCATCAGCAGCCTTTATTCCCTGGCAGACTTTTTCTTGCCAACACTCCTTAATTGAAATCTTTTGGTTATCAGTGCTGACTCACATGTCCTCATAGCTGTATAATTCAGATCAATGTTTTTGTGATTTGTGGTATGCTGGCATTAGTCTTCCCACTTGAAGAGAAGTACTGCATGATTCACATGCTTGGGTTTCCTTAGGCATCCACAGCTCACTGTTACACAAGAGAAAGGACTGGACAGACCCTTGCACTGACCAGTGTGGCTGCCCTGCTCCTGCCCTGCTCCTGCTCACAGGCTCTTTAAAACCAGTTGTGTTACAGGTTGGGGTTATTTTTAACCTCTGCTATGCAATCAACATTTTCCAGAACATAAAATGGTTCTGCTGTTAAGCTTCATTGTCAGATTGGAGTTGTTTGAACCTGGTTTTGTGTCTGTTTTATGCAGTTCTCTTGGTCGTTGGCTGTCCATGCATGCACGGACAGCGGGCACTGAATCGTGAGCCTCATGGTTCTCGGTGTTGGCATAAAATGTTCTGCTTGGAGCTGATGGAAAAGTGTTTCCCTGTTCCCAAAGTGAAGTGCTTTCCCCCCAGATATGCAAAGGTGTGATGGAGCACCCGTGCAGGCAGATGTGAATGGTTCTGGGTCACTCTAGGAGGAGGGAGTTTAGGGAAACCCTGATGGTGCTGTCAGCAGGTTTTTGCCTAACTCAAGGGGTTGATCTCTGCTGCTTTTAGCACTATGTTTGTTATGTGAAGCTGTGAAACTTTGGCAGTTTATCTGTTGCTTGCCTTGCAATTTAAAATTACGTGTTCTTAAATGCAAAGTGATGATTATGCAGAGCTTAAACAATGAGAATGTATTATAGTTAGCTCTTTAAAAATATACTAGGTATGCGTTTTCTTCTGTACCATAAACTAAGCTGTTCCAAATTTTGTTTTAAACATTGGAACCCTGCTTGTTCAAAATAGCTTGATTTTTAGTAAGCACTTCAGGTGATGTTTTAAAAAGTCTAAAATAGATAAAACATCTGTTTTTAAAAGACAAGATGACAGAATAAAATAAATAGTTACAGAAATAACACTGATATGGTGGAGCAGAAGTAAAGAACCTAATCCATGGCAGAGTCTCTTCCTATGTACATCTGGGAATGTAACGCCCCAGCATATTCCTGTTGCCTTCCCAGTCAGTAATCTTTGATGTGTTGTTTCTTACTTTGCTTTAAATATTGAAGAAATAGATATGTACCCTGGGCTCCAAGTGGTATTACAAATGTCTGAACAATGATCCGTTGAGAGAGAAATACCTGTTTAAGAATGCAGCAAAACTTGTCTGTAACAAGCAGATCAAGGAGTCTGTAAACACAAATTAAAAAAAAAAAAAAAAAAAAGGAAAGGGTAAAGTGGGTCAGATGCATGACACAATTTTGAGATAAGCTGTTGATAAGCCACTGCTGCAAATATTTGTCTTTGAAACTATTATAAGCGGCTGGTTGACCCAAAAGGGAGCCTGAGGTCACTCTGTGGTTGAGGTCTGAGCAGTGGCATCACAGTTGGTTGTCCTTGGGAGAGTGCTGGGTGAGGTGTGCCCTGGGTAATAAAAGAAGCTTTTCAACATCTTCCCCAAAATTCAGAGGAAGTTGATAAACTGGAAAATATTTCTACCTCATTATAGATTGAGCAAGGACAAGTAAAACAGATGTGCATTCTGTGGTTGTGCTGAGATGGAAATTGTGGCGAGAAAATTTCCTTTAATGTAGGAGCCAGTGATGGTCACCTTTTTCTCTCAGATGAGGTGACTCATTCAGCTCACAGGTGCTCTCACAGGATCCCACAGCCCACATGGAAGTGTGAGCACCTTTGAGCTGGATTTGCCCACGAATGACAACCAGTGACCATCTATGTGGCAGGTAGCAGCAGGGTGACAGAGAACAGACAAAAATTGTGTGCCAACATGATACAGAGGATGCCACAACAGCTAAATGAAAAAGCAAAAGTCAGTCGCAGGTCTGCCTTTGCCTTGAGGCTCCAGGATGACCATTTCAGCCTGTCCATAGGATTAGGGTATAATTATTTCTGATTATACTCCTTTTTCTACTTATGGAAAACAAACTTCAGCTCTTGGCTCATTCAGTTTCTGAAGTTTAGTTCTTGCAATCTAAATTAGGCCCGCCCAGTGTGTTTGCGAGGTCAGTGCTCTTGGAGACTGCAGTGGAAACTTGTTTGGAGAGAACTGGGGAGAGCTGGAACAATATCAGATTGTGCTGGGAAAAGCTCCTTCGTGTGGGATGTCTTCAAGGAGCAATTATAAAAATAACACTTGCTGTCAGCCAATAGAGCAGAGCAGTGAGTGGATAAAAAATACAAAAAGCTGCTCTGTGTTCCAGTACCTGAAGATGTACAGTTTTCCTATTAGAAGTTTGCATGGAGCATAGTGGTTTCACTGTCCTCTTCTGAAAAGCTCATAGCTACATTTCAATTTTTAATGTTTATGAATTGGAGATTTGTTTTTTAATACATACTAGACGTGTCAGAAGGTGTGCAAGCTTATTGGTCTTGCTCTTTCTCCTTTTCTTATGAGTGCTTGGTAGGGAATGTGATGTGCTTCCTCTACAGAACAAGTGTGTTAAGGCTACCTGCTGAAAACCCATTGTCTACTCAACAGTGTTCTTGCCTCACAAACCATTGAACAGGGTAATTTTCCATGACTGGAATCTTGCTGCAGGCCACCTGATAAGGAGAAGGATTCAAGGAGGGCTTCTACAGACAACTGGAAGTACTTCATGATCACAAGCTTTCACCACCTTCTTCAACCACTCTGGTATCTTCTGGAAAGACAGCACAGCTGGGCACAGTCCAGGAGAGTCCTGCAGAGCACTGGTGATCAGTTTTTGATACAGGTAGTGGAGAAGCCAGCATGGAGAGATGTGGTGCTACTCCTTGTACTAATGAAGAAAGAAGGACAGGTTTGGGATGTGAAGGTTGGGGCAGCCTTGACTGCAGTGACCATGACATGGTGGAGTTCATGAACCTGTGTGGAGGAAACAGGGCAAAAAGTAGGGTCCCAGCCCTGGATTTCAGGAGAGCTAGGTTTGGCCTCTTCAAGGATCTGCTTGGAAGAATCCCATAGGTTAGGGATCTGGAAGGTATGGGGATGGGTCCAAGTGGTTAAAGTTCAAGCATCACTGCTCCAAAGCTGACCAGGAGACTGGAGCATCTCTTAGGAGGGGACTGAGGGACCTGGACCTGTTTAGCCTGAAGAAGATGAAGGGGGGATTTTTGTCAATGTATGTAAGTGTCTGAAGGGAGGTGTCAAGAGGATGGAGCCAGGCTTCTTGGTGATGCCTAGTAACAGGACAAGGGGCAACAGGCACAAAGAAAAACACAGGAAGTTCCTTCTGAATATGAGGAAAGCTTCTTTATTGTGAGAATGGCACATTCTCCTTCTCTGGATGTTTTTGAAACCTTCCTGTGTGCAATCCTGTACAACCAGCTCTAGGTGATGCTGATCTCCTAAGCAAGGAGATTGGACTCGAGGACCTCCAGAGGTCACTTCCAACCCCAGCCATTCTGTGATTCTGTGTGATTTTGGACTAACTCTGTTTATCATCCTGTGGTTAGATTTGACAAACAACATCTGTAACCCACCACCATGAAAGATTACTTCCAATACATTCTTTGTTACACTTTTTTTCAATATTTTGCTATCACTGGAGGATTACAGCTTTCTGCTGGAGAATTAAAGGAAAAATTGTAATATAAATGGACAGTCAGTAGTTCTGCATTAAAATCCCTAATCAAGGCATGCAAGTTTTTTTATTTTTATGTGTACCTGTTTAGCAGTGCACAAGCAGAAAATACCAGTTCTTTCCTTGCTGGCTTGCTAAAAAGCATGTGGCCCAAACTGACAACTGGTTCAAGGATTTAAATGAAAAATTACCATATCACATTCATATGTAGTGCCTTTAACTTGAATGGACTTTGGGAGACTCCTAATAGTATATCACTCAAACTAGCCTAATTTCAGAATTGCATATCACTAAGTGTAAACTGCCCATCAAAAAGCTATGTGCACTGACCCTATGGAAGGTAAAACCAGGAAACAAAAAAATGCAGTGTTCAATTTAAGCTGATAGGGAAATTTGAGCAGGCAGCATGAGGATTTACTTTCGGATAAAGGCTAATCTGCTACCAACTTCTGTGGTTGCTGGAGAGAGGGGCTGCTCTGTTGGTACCTCTAAGCAGAGTTCTGATGCAGATAAGTGTAAAATGCTGGCTGGAAGGAACCCAAGACCCTCTCCTTTTACTGGACTAGGAACCTGATGAAAATAAATGCCTGTACCTGCAATTAATCTATATAAATACCCACAAATAATTGAGTAATAAATTTAACTACTCTGTCAGTTTCCATCTTTTGCTCTGGACCATTAACAAATCATTCAGAATTTGGTTGCACAAGCAACAAAGAAGCTTGTGTCTACAAAATTTATTTCTGTTATTATCATCAAAAAGCAAAATTACAGAGAGGCAGTTTCTGATTGGTTGGCTATAAGTGTGCCTCCGAAACATCACTGTATTTTTTGATGGATGAGATGTCCTTGATAAAAATTTTTAGCCCGCTTGTTCAGAATAAAATGTTCATGTTTCTGTATGAGGAGCAAGCAGAGCATTTGCAGCACTCAACAACCTTAATATTTCAAAGTATAGAAAATATATGGAAAATGAACTCTTCAGGAAGATAGTAGCATCTCTGTGAAAGTCCCAGCTGCTCAGTATTGCCTTTTTCCAGCAGCCAGCGAGAGGAAACACGTCATGGTAACACTGCTGCTCCATCTCAGCAAGCAGAGGCAGGGCAGGAAGCATAGCCCTGGCAGGAAAAGAGCCCAAGAGGAGAAAAGTCCCTGTAGGGTATACCCCGTGGGCACTCCCAGGGACTTGGTGTGCCACTGCTGCCCCACAGCAGGAGCTGTCCCAGGCACTGCCCGAGGTCACACAGCAGCTGAGGGCCTGGCTGCTGGTGGGTGCCCAGCTTTTGCCAACTGCCCTGTTCAGCAAACACCTCCCATAACAGACCAGAGCTGTGAACCCAGATTGAATTTCAGCTTGGTTGTGCCCCTTCTCCATCTGCTTCTCCCCAGGCTGTTGGATAGGCTGGTGGCTTCTCACATACCTGCCACAGCAGCATTGTCCCCAGAGCACGAGGAGCAGCCTGAGGTGCAGCTGCTGTGCTTGTTCCATGTCCACGGTTCCAGTCCAGTCATCTGTGCTCCTCACCACTGCACCAGGCAGAGCCAGGGCTGCTGGCTGCGAAAGAACCGTGCAGAAGTGGGTGGAGTGGGCAGGGGAACTGAGTGAATTAGGAGCATCCAGGACCAAGGGGGAGAGTCCTGCTTTGGAGCTCAGGAAAGGTACCAGGGGTGTGCCCAGTCATCCATCTCGGGCACATCCCAAGTGCCTTGCTTTCCCACTGGAAAATAAAAGAAGCAAAGCCAGTGATAGAGGGAAGGGTAGAACAAAAAAGGCCAGAGTAACAGAGAAGAAAGTAGAGGAAAGAGAATGACAAATGCTTCTGGTTAATTGAAGCTGTCCTTACACAGAGGCTCAATCTCCCTTTTCATCAAACAGTAAGACAAAAAAAAAACTATTTGATGTGTTTTGTGACCAAGTCTGAAACTTGTAGGAAGAGAAAGTTGCCAGAGCTCATTCCATCAAAGCAGAGGGCACATCCAGAGAAGAAAGGGTTTGCTTGAAAGCAATTGTCTTTGCTTAGTAAGAATTACCATTCCGAAACATTTGATTTTTTCAGTAATTGTTTGACCTGACATTTTGTCACTGTGTATGTATGTGTGTATATATGTATAAAAATAAATCAGAAAAAATAGACTATTTGTGCTATTTGCTTCTATGCAACTTAATACTTTCTGTCGTGCAGTTGTAGCTTGGGAGCCAGTCCATGGACGTGGCTTTCTAGAAGCAACACTTGCCCATGGAGATCTGTCACAGGGGCTGCACCTCGCCAGCCAGTAGACATTGCTAATCTAGGTGTATTTTCAGGAAAACAATTTGAGATTTCCTACTCTATGTGGGGCAAATGGAGTTTTGTTCTAACCCCAGTGCCTGTCTGAGGTTTGTTTATGAACATCGAGGAGCTCCAGGCACAGGGGAATTGGTGCCTATGCTTAAAACCTGCTGATATCTGCTGTTTGTTAGGCATTGTCTGAGTGTGTAATCATGGTGCTCTTTGCTTCATAAAAGTGACAAAATGAAGTAAATAATGAAGTATACATAGAATTTAAACTTCAGTGCTGAGACCATGTTAATTTTTCACACAAAAAATTAAGTGTTTGTTCAAGTGTTGTGCTGTGTTGGTCTTTTGTTGTGTTTATGTTCCAGTTACGGTATTTATCTGAACTGTTGTTGCTAGGATTAATATTAAGTACAATTTTCTAAAAAAATCACAGCTTCTCTGGTGGAAATGTTTTACTGGACAGGGTACTTAAGAACTTCTAATTTCCCCTGCTATTAAAATCTTACATAGTATGAGAACCCAAAACTTGTTTTAGGATAGCAATGTTAACCAGCAGTGCTTCTGAAAAGTGTAACAGCTACCAACCTGTCTCTGGTGTACAAATGTTCTGAGTTGAAACAAATGCACATAGTAGAAAACTTCAAAGACAACAAGCATTTTAAAGTTTTTTCTTTGTTTATGTGGAGATGTCGTTCCTGAAGAGGGAAATGCATTTCACTGATAATGTGTCTCTTCTCAGATTACAGAAATTTGTGGAGCCAAGCGTGTGGGTTATTTTGGTCCTGCTCAATTTTATATTGCTTTGAAGTTAATTGCAGCAGCACAGTCAGGGTTCCCAGTACGGATTGAGAGCATTAAGAATGGTAAGTAGCAAATTTTGCTTGCAGTGCTATGCATTTGTTTCTCACTTTCTTTAATGCTTGTCAGCTCTCCATGGTGGTAAACTCTTTCTTCTTATATTTCTATGAACAATTTTAAGGAGCAGAGAAAGAGTGGAAGGTAATGTTACGTGCTCTAAGTGAGTGGTGGAAAGTTGCAGTGAATTTTAGATATGGCAGATCTGAGATGACATCCCCCTCTGGAAAAGGCGTTACAGCGGAGCTGCAGGAATGACAGATGATCAGTGTGGGAGATGCATTTCTCTCTCACCTTCAGCCTCTAATCTTGACAGCTGTCCAGAGTGAGAGCTGATAGCTGCTTTGGGTGGAGGCACACTGTGGGGGACATGGGCAGGTCAGGGAGTACCTCTGTGCAGGGCAGATTGTAACACTCATCTGCTTTAGCAAATAATCCTGCTGGAATAAATGGGTAGTGGAGATAAAATCATAGTGCTTACTGTGATAGGTATGAAAATGTATATTAGATATATTTTAAAACAGCTTTATTCTTCCCAATGAATTGACAGTCATATTACATGTACCATTTTTCATGGAGAAGAGAGCTTCTTGAAAGAGCCTTATCTAACTCAAGCGATGAAGAGAGAAAGCAGGTCCCTTTCAGCTGTGAAACTTTGATAGCAGCTTGGAAGGAACTCAGTGTTTTTTGCTTCAGTGATGCATACTCTGCCTCAGCAGGACTCAGGCTTCAAATCACAAGGCTTTTTGCTTGAGCTTGAACAGGTTTGAACCCTTAGCTCCCATATCCTGGATGGGTGTTTAAGCCATGTCCTGAGGCTGTGCTTGCACCATCCCACTGCAGGAGCAATGCAAGCAGCCAAAAGATCAGAGAGAAGGCTGGAAAGGCAGCACCTACCTACAGCTCTGCAATCAGGTCACTGCTCCCAGCACAGCTTCTGCTCTGCTGTCCCTGATAAGGGCAGTGAAACGTCCAATTGATGTGCGTTGCAAGGCACAGGGAGGGGGTTCCCAGGTCTGCCCCATCCCAGGGAGGGAAGGACAGAATGGCAAGCACATGATGAGCTGTGTGAGCTGAGCTCCTGACAAAGTGGAGGGAGCAGATGCAGCTGGCACAGTTCAGTTCAGTGCCTTGCTGGAACAGGAGCTTGAACCAAGGCTGAAGACGAGTGGCCTGGATTTGTCTGTCAGTTTTCCTTACGGACAGCTTGTGCACTCTCTTTTGCATTGCTGTCCTTTTTGAAGATGTTAATTTAAAAGAAAAAAAAGAAAACCACAAAAATAAACTCTCAACAAACTAAATTAGAAACCTGGACTGAGATTTACTCTGTATGTTTTACAAGTCCAGCATATGCAAATAATCCACAAATTTGAATGAAAGCAGGTACTTGCAGTCCTTGTATTGATATCCTGCTTACTTACTGTGTCAGTAAAATTTCAGTAAAACTTCTTCCAGTGCTAATTACATTTTCTCTAGAAATGAGCACCTTTAGAATGGAGTGAGTAACATGTACCAAATTCCAATTGATTTATTTTTTTTATGGTTGTAATTGTAGGTGTAAAAGATTACAGAGGTAATGGATGAATGGTTTCGCTTGGTCTTGAGCATTCTGTTAATTTTAATTGTATTGATCTTTTAGGATGACTGTGCACAAAAATAAATGGTGTTTCTGCAAAATAATTGGGAATTTTAAAGAGTGACAAAGTGTCGGTCTCGTGCTCAGCACAGCAGATGCAACATGGGACCTTTTGACACAGCTGTCTCTCTAGGCCTTGGTGTGATCTCTGAACCCTACCATTTTTGATTTGTTCCTTTTATGATGGCAGCATTGAGGATACTGTGATCCTGACAGATTAATTTATCCGTCCCACAGTTTCTGTGGGAGACTATTCTTTTCATTACAGGCAAGGTTTTGAAGGCAGGAAATGAGTTTGCTGCTTGCTTTAATAACATGCACAAGGGCTTATTTCTTTCTCTTTGCATGGAAAGATTATATATAAAGCTAGTGAATGTAGCTTTGTGTAACATTCATATTTTTATTAAGACATAAAATAATCAAAAGAGTCCCACACTTAAAAATGTTACAAAATATAACTAGCAGTCTTCTATAGATAAACTTTTCATTGGTTTTAAAAGATGATATTGCTTTAAGTGCTTCTTATGTTCTGTAGTCTCAATTGAATTTCTCTCTCTCTTAATAAAGAATTGCCTCTACCACGATTTATGGCACTGAAAAATGACACTGAAGTACGTTATGGGACTCCAGCAGAATTCCATGGAGTTAAATTTCAGGTTCCACATGCAACTTTGGAAAAAAATTCCTACAAAAGAACAGATGAAGGGGACAAACAGGTAACAGGCTTGTCTCCTTCAAGCCAACATGTCATTATGCATCCTCCTTTTGGGTCCAGTCCTGTAAATGATTACACTCACAGGGGCTTACTCAATTTTCTGATACTAGACAGGAGATGGACTTCTGAAGTGCAAATAATCCCCATCATGCCTGAATTCTGGTTTTGATTCATGCCAGTTGCTTCCCTGAAGAAAATTCTCTATATGAGCTTGTATAAAGCTGTCAGCTCTGTAATATTCTGTGTAAGTTCTTTCAGAGTTTTCCTCCTACTTAATCCAGCACTGTTTCTTGGAGAGGATGTGGGAAAAGCAGCAAATAGAAATCTGTCTATGAAACAGAACAGGAAAGTGAGTGATTTCCCATGCAAGTATGATAATGGGCTAATGGTCCTTAGTCACTCTAGAAATACTCAATTGGAGACAAGCTGTTCAATCATGAGCCATTATTTTTGGGTGGCGTAAGGTCGCCAAGTTTTCTTTCATTTTTATCTCCCCAAGGAATAGTCCAGAAGACATGTGCTTTTCTTTTTTCCTGAGTGAAACATTATCCCAGCATCTGTTGTTCTGAGATGCCAGTTTAATGAAGCATCCAAGGGACATTTGTATTACCTGTATTTAGGAGAGTAGAGAGCACTTGTTCAGATACAAGAAGCTTCTCAGTGCTGCATAATTTTCATAAAGACTGATTTGCATAATTTCCCCCCGGCTTGACACCTTCTCCTCTGGTGCTGTATCAGGTCATGTTGTAAGTGCCTGGTGGAAGCACTTTTATCTTCCCAAAACATGTGCCCATGTTTATCATGGTGCGTTGGCGTCAGTAACGGCGCTCCCAGCCCGAGGTCAGCCAGCAGGAGTGAACTGATGACAAGATACACAGGTGGAACAACAGGATGAGGAAGAAGAGCATTGTATGCCTGTCCTCTGTGTGCTGACACCAAAGTAGAACACTGCCCTCAAACCCCTGGCTCCATCTGGATTATCTGTGTTGTGTTATATTTTCCTCTTTATTCACTAAAACCTTTCAGGTTTACATTCTTTTCTCAAGCAATCTCAGTAAATCAAAGGAAAGCTTTCAGATAGTTACCCAGATACTTACAAATCCACAGTGTTTAAAATACTGATCCAGAGATGTATTTTAATTTTTTGTACTTTTTTTTTAATATGAAAAATTATCTCCCACAATGAATGCACTCACACTATGTAAATTCGAAGTTATCCACTCACATTGAGACTTCTACATTTACTACTTCAGGCATCTTTGGAAGTAAAATACATTGAGCTGACCATTGTAAAGCTTTGTTATAGCACTGCCGTGCTTTATCCCTCAAAGGCTCAGTACCAAATCCTGTCTTGTCTATTTTAAGCCTTTTCTTGGAAATAAACGGCATGAGGATGCTGCAGTGTTTTTTATTGTTTGCCCATCATATTGTATGCACTTGGACCACTTTGCAGCATTATTTGGTTGTTTCTTACAATTTTTGTCTCAGAATTGTGTTTTGCATTGGTGTGTTTTTGAAATAGGAACCCAGGTCTCCTCCGATGTCTCCAATTTGCTCACCTCCTGCTTCTCCATCTACTTACCAGAGAATACCCCTAAGTTATGGATATGGTAAAGCAAGAAGTGGGCTGGAACAGCAGCATGGAGGTAGGATAAAAATGGCAAAGCACATTTATTCAAATATTTTTTCTTTTTTTTTTTCCCCTTATGAGAAGTATCCAGATTCAAAATGCTAGTGACAATCAGCCTAATGATTTAAAAATTCAATTAGACTAATGTTTTGGAAAATTATTTGATCAATTTATTTTGTCCAATCCTGTCTTCCTATTCACATTCTATTAAATTAGATTTATGTGTGACTACTCACAAATGCTAATACCTAATCTCTGACAAGGCTCTGCAATATAGCCTAGTGGCAGAGAGCCTGCAAGTATTGTCAGAGTGCATGAGGTTTTGGTTTCATTAGAGGGGAAGAAAAGCCTGCTCCTGATTTCAGTAGCTGCATATTAATTTTCAGATTGGAAGTGAACCTTCCTTTGCAGGAATGGATAATAATATCTCTGGTTTTGTAACAGAAATAATAGTAGGATGAGAATATAAAAGCAGTCCCACAGCGTAACTTGGGCAATTCAGACAAAAAGCAAGGCACTGCATAGATGTTCTGTCCTTAATTTTGATGTCATTAGCGAAATATTGAAAACATTCAGATTTTAATAAGAGCCTTTTAATAAGAGCCTAATGGGGCAGAAGCCAGTTCAGCTGTGGCGTTACAGGTTCCTGTTAATAGTAAAGCACCTATGCTCTTGTAATTTTGCAACGTGGTGACCAAGTTAGTGGCAGTAAGAGGCACTAGTCCATACCATCATCCCTCCTGCTTTATGTTAGCATGTTTGCAGTGAGTGAAGATTGAACCGTGCTAGTCCTTCACCTTCTGTCCTTATTTACAAATGAGTGACAAAAGAGCTATTCAACATGTTGAAACTCAGTACAGCTGTGATAAGAACGTGTCTGACACTATGAAGTGGCCTCCACCTCAAAATTGTACCAGTACTGAGTCACAGGCTGCTGCATAGGTAAACTGCAGCTTGTTCATAGGTGGGATTAATTCTGAAGGAAGCACTCTAGTGCAGTTGTTTTCTGGTACAATGCATGTTCTGCCTCAGTGAAGAAGACACGTGGCAGAGGGCTGGGCAGGGGGTGTCTGTCAGGACTGCCTGACCATGTACCTGTCGAGTGCTCTGCTCTTTTCTGGCACTCTGTCCCAGATCTGTCAGTGCTATGAGGAAGTATTTTGGGTGTTGGGGTTTTTTTCCCTTCTGAATTTGGTTGCAAATGTAACTTCTGTGAAATTTCTCATGGACTCAGCAGCTATGTGAAGTGACCAGGGACAGCAGCATCCAGTCCAGCTGTCAACGTCTTCCAAAATTAATTATTTAACTGCTCAAATTTCTAAGCTAATAAAATCTTAGAGGTGCAGAACAATGGTTATTTTTCAGAAAGCAATTTTTCCTATTTTCCAGAAAAGGAATCTCTCCTATTTTAGACCCACTGAGGATACTTCAGCTAAATGTATTCTCAATGGCAGTGAGTGGTTAACATTTTATGACCCGTGCTGTAGCAAATGCCAGGCCTAATGCAAGACCTGCTGGTTCTTCCTGGCCTTTAAGATTAAGACCCTTCCAGTTTCCTGAAGAGCACTCCAGAGGACAGCTGTGTGTAGTGCATGTGGAGGAGGTGCTTGTGCCCCTGCCCTGGGCTGGCTGGGTGTCTTGAAGGGCACTGCAACCATGACTATGTACATTTTTCTTTATAGTTCTGAAAGTTTCTCATGCTAGCAAGCACACAGCCATGTGACTTCATGCTTAAATCTCCCCTCTGAGGGCATCTAAATGTTTCCTACCTTTCACCTTCCTTACTTATTTTTTTTAATCTGAAATTAGCATTGACTTGTACAGGAATAAAAATAGATAACAATACAGGATAAGACCCCTTAGGAAAACAAAGGGGTATAATTAAGGGGTATAATTTTTAAGTTCTTCCTGAGATCAAAAGTTTTAAGATTTCTTGGACTCCTTTTTCATCATGAGTCTTTAAGGTCTAATGTAGATTTTGTAATGGTAAATTTTAAATAGGCTGGCAGCAGTTCTCAGCTGTGTAAGGGTTTGCAAGTGAGTTGCCTTTTTGTTTGCATACTTGCCGTATTTTTAAAACATTGTTCCTAAATGTCTTGTTGTGTCACTGCCTACTATATTTACTGCAGTGGAGCTTAAGTGACTTATTTTAGCAAAAGAAGAAGAAATTGTTACTTTTCTTCACTAACTTTACTCCAAATAGTACAAAGTGGTGAGTCATGTATTTTGATTTTCAACAGAAATTAGGGAACGGAGAGGAAGAGTATATGGAGAAGCAATGGTTTGCTATTTGATAGCTTAGTCAAAGCATATTTTTTACAGCCCAGTTGAATTATTTCTTCTTATTTAAAATAGTTCTTGTGCTATATGTGGCTATAAGTATGCAAAATGTATAAATACATGGACAGGCTTTATAAATGTATATTTAAACATGATGAACAGTGATTTCTGTTGTCTAACAGTATATAAGTGACAGTGTCTCAGTAATATCTGAAGAAGAATGATGCAATGAGAGAGACAACTATGGAATTTTGTTGCATAAGACAGAATGGACTTTGATACTGTGATACCAGGTTCACTTCATAGATGCTTGACCAAATGGACCTTGATGCTCTGATACAATGTTCACAAGCTGCATTCTTGATCTTGTGGTATTTAATTATTTCCTTTAGCTTAGCAATATTTTTTAAATTATCCTGACATTTACATATTTAATTTTAAATGTCTAATGTAGCTCCTTATGAAGTCAAACACTCTACTCACCAGCAAGATGGACCATCTTCAGGGAATTATGGAGCCAAATCTGCACTCACCTGTTCAACTCCTAGCCGGGTAAAGAATTGCATATTTTTCTTCAGTAGTACTTCTAACAAAACAATTAAAAAATCTAAAATTTTTTAAAAAGGCAGACAGATTTTAAAAAAAGACAGAAAATTCTCACTTTGAAAGTGAAAAGTGTTCTCCTTAGTGTTTTTAGAGTAGAGACTGAAGTGTGCTTTTTTGGTATATGAGGAAGAAATCATATGGGATGGAGAAATTGCAATAAATAAATAATCAAATTAATTAATGTGCTAAAGGTAAGTCGAGTAAAATGTTTTCATTCAAAGTACATGAGATTTCACAGAGATTCCTTCTTGATTTAGATTGCTTTCTGTAACACGTGTGCAGTATTTATGGCTAACATTCTGCATATTTTGTTTTTTCACTCCAGTTGGTTAAATTTCACCTTAAACAAAATATATTAATTTCTGGGCATTTGTTTGTTTTTATGAAAATGGGTCTTATATTTTCCTGCTGGTTGTGAAAGCAGATCTTTCCTGTGTTTCAGTATGCCTGCTGTGCATTTATTATGCAGACAATTAATTTGCCCTAAGGAAGGGCAAAGCTCTCTTAAGCAAGAGATTTTCCTAAATAAGTAAGACTCAGAGACTTTACCTTTTCCTGAGTGCTTAGCACCTCACACCCACAATAAAATGTCACCTGAGCCTCCAAAAGAGATCTACGGGTAGTGTCACATAATTTGTGCTAACTTGAAATGAAAATGGGTGCATTTGTGTAGCACTTTGAAATGAAAATTAATTTACAGCTTTATGATGTTGCCTGTTTCAGGGATCTTTTGATGTATTTCAGAACTGGTGTTTTGCATGATTCTTAGGAAATAGACAGGTATGTCAGAGAAAGGGTTTCACAGCTGATTGTTGTTCATTCTTGCCTTCCCTTTTTAAGACTGTTACCATGCAGGCTTAAATACTGAATACTCATTTATTCCATTTTAACAAAGACACCGGCTGTACTGGCAGCCCTCTTGTAGATACCTCCATCCAACCTGCAAAAGGTGGAAGCCTCCCTTAAACAAGTTAATCAGACAGCAAAGACAGAGCAAAGAAATAATTGGATTAAATACCCTTCTCCTCCAGAATATTCCTTTACCCAAAGGAGGATTTTTGCTTAAACCTTGGGAAGTGATAGAAGTTTGAGGGGGTCTCTGGGCTTGTGTGTCTCCCTGACTTAGCATAATGAGTGCTGAGTTACTGGGGTGAGCAGAGGGTCCAGAAGTTGAATATCTCCATGGTTGCAGCACCATTCCTAGATTAAATACGTAGTTTCATAGTGAAGATAAATTTTCATTCACAAAGCTGCACAAATGCAGCTTAAGTTCCTTTACTGGTTCCATCCATTTGAGGTGTAGTGTGCAGTTCAAGGTTGTAATGCATGGCAGGAAAAAAGGACCCCCAAAATGAATCTAGAGGTAATAAAGTATGACTTGGACTTCCAGTGGTCAGCAGTAGTCAGATTTCCTTTTCCTTTGAGCATTGGTCATGTAAAGCTTCCTTTAATTGCAGGGGTAAAGATGCCTAATAATAGCATAGTTTTAGCAGGTAAGTAGTGGGATGGTCATCAGTGTGGCCATTTCTGCTTCTTGTTTTCTGAAAATTTGTCTCTGCTACATAGAAGAGTGTGAGTCTGGTTTCTTGAGGTTCCCAGTGCCCTGCTGGTGCCCTCCCTGTGGCTGGTGCCAGTGTCCCTCCCTTCAGTGTCTTTCAGTGGAGCGGGAGCAGCAGGACAGCAGCACCCAGTACTCAGATGACCCNCTGCAGCCTGACCTCAATGCCTTCATTTCAGGTAATTTTTACCAAACACTGTGCACATCAAATAGGGGGGACCAGGCTGGGAGGTGAAAAGTGTTAAGTAAACAAATTATTTTTTCTCTCTGGCAGTGCATTTGTAAGAGTTGTTTATGGTTTTGTGTTTTTTAAGGCAGACTATTCAAACCAATATTGTGGCCATTTTCTCCTAAATATCCTGATTTTAGAAAAATAATTACATCTAAGAGAGAAATGTTGGCAATTTGGTAAAAAAATAAAATGACCTCTCTGCATTTGCTGTGCTGTATTTGTGGATCACACCTGCTGTGTATATTGAGTTGAAAAACCCCTGAGGGTTGTGCTGGCTCATCCAGCAGAACTGTGGCAGTGTCCATGTGATGACAGTGAAGCATGCAGTTAACTGCCCTGGGCAATCAAGCTTGAGGGTTTATGGTTCTGAGGGACTGAGATTTTGACCTCTAGGTAATTAGGAAACAATCCTGGAGAGCACACACATGGTAGAAGTATTGTTAAGAACATACTGAGATGACTCTGATTATGCTTGGATTTCCATCCTGATTAGAAGGTCCAGGCTGCTTGTGAGAGGAGACTTTACCATGTACAGACAATTGGTCTGGCAAGGAATATGTCACAGGTTTTAAACTGAGGCAGTTGTTATGAGCCCTGCTCTATCACTGAGGTTCAGGAGGCTTTGATCCAGCCAAAAGTTCAAAGAAATGACCTGCTGCTAACTGAAATTGTGATATAGTGAATAGTGATTCAGCAGTTCTCCACCTGAGTTAAGTCTCCTTCATGCAGTTTTCTTCCAAGAACAAATGGTTTTTCAGTGTTGGTTCTTTCCCCAGTGGTTGCCCAATGGGAAAAGGATTATTGTCCCAAAAGTCTGTGCTTTATTTCCTTATGATTTGTAAGCCTGTACCCAGGAAGGGCTTCCAGGGTCCCCCTGACAGCCTGTGCATATGAGATGGTGAAGAAATGTGTTTGTTAACTGGAAGTATGAGAAGGGCTGCTATGGCAGGGTGAGTGAGGATGCCTGCAGTAGAACAGGAGCTGTGTGCTAGCTGAATCTTCTGCAGTTTCTTTTTTATTTTCTTTTTTTTCCCTCCATAAAATTTTCACTGCAGGGAAAAGTCATGATTGAATCAACATCTTGGGAGAGCAGTGTGTATGTCAAAGCACTGTATTGCCATACACATGACTTCTGGGTAAAGCAGAGCTGTTCATGTCTGTTATTTCATCATTGGTGACATACTTGTTATGCAGGTTAGAGTTACTAGTACTAAAGTAGGTTTCCCTTTATTTATTTTTCCCTATATGGAGGGAATGGAGAAATTAGGTCAACAGCTCTGTCTGGCTTTCTATGTCATTTACTCAGGAGGAGANATCTCTCAGACAGAAATTAACTGTCTGCTTCTGGCATGGCAGACCTGGCCAAAGGGAAGAATTTGGAGAATTAATTTCCAATGCTTGATGAGGCATGCTTTCCCAACAGGTTCTGTAGCAAAGAATTTCTTCACAAAATCAAAGCTGCCCATCCTGGAACTTTCTCACATCTGGTGAGTACTGTAATAGTGTTGGAGATGCCTATCACGTTCTTTTAAAATATGCTTAATTCGAGAGTTCTTGTTAAATTTTAAAAGTATCTTCAATTATAATTATTGCCCTTATCTTCAGAATCACTTAGAGGCCCAAGCAGCAGGGTGGTCATTGGTCTTCCTGACACACTTATTTTCTGGAGAGATGNTCATCATTGCATATCTGATAGGAGGAACAAACAGTTTTAAACATGGATCAGAAATGTTGATAGTGATTTTGTTTTCATATATATGCTTTTATGAACAAAGATGAGAAGAGAAGCTTGCAAGAGCCTAAACATCTGTCAGGGTCAAAGGATATGTCTGGAATCTTTTCAAAGAGGATTGTCAGTTGTGAAAATAAAAAAAAAACCCAACTGAAGAAATATAGTGCTGGGGGAACTGAATGTTGGAATTTAAATTTAAGATTA
>VZTT01035030.1:15702-77899 GCA_013400855.1 Buphagus erythrorhynchus | reverse complement strand
CTGTTTGTAAGATAAATATTAATTAGCTCTTCAGGTTGTCAAAAGGTTTTCTTGCTTTCTTTCCTTCATTGTTAGTTTATGGGTTCTTCCTGTGTGGAAAATGTTTTAAGCCGTTTTAAAGATTTTGAAGTTCTTCTGTGCTCAAACAAGATGCAAGAGCATGGATATTGTACCTCTTGATAAAACTTCATCTGAAGCATAGAATAACTATGTAATGTTTTGGTAACTATTCAGAAATGGCCTGTTTCTTTGTGAAAGCTCAACTTTCTTATTTTGTGCCAAGGAGTTGGAGGACAGTGAGCCTTTTGGAAACAGACCTTGGAGTAACTTAAGACACTGACCCAAGCTTTTGACTCAGGGCTTGTTTCTTTGTTAAAATCACTCCTGATTTTTCTGTCTCCAGCTCCAACATACACTCCTTGTTCCTATCATTCTGGAAAATGTTATTTTTGGAGCAGCATATGTCAAAATTACTTATTTGCTCTAGAAACTTCCCCTGCATTCAGTTCAGTTCATCAGACCTCCCTTGCCTTCCTCTTTGTTAATCTCTTTCTACTGTGGTATTAATGTTTGTAAGCCCTCCCTGGTCCTAGTCAAGCTAAAATCTTTCTTTCTCTTCCTTTTGCATGAATGTTTTTTTACTCATGAAGATATCCTTGATTAAGAAAATGGACCCCACATGTCTGTCACAGCAGTTTTGTCTTATAGCTCAATTTATTCATGGCTGCTCAACAGCTGCATGCCTCATTTACCAAAATTTTTTTTCCTGGCTTCTTCCCAAACACTTGGCAGCTGCCAGATTTGCTATCTTCAGCTCCTATTCTCAGAAGATTGCTGCTTCTCCTTTACACACACACACACTCTTGCTCATCCCTCACAGGGAAAGGGGAGGGTGGTTGCATGACTTTCTGTTCTGTTCTCTTTCCCACTGGTTTTGCCCAGGAGCACAGGGGAGTTTTACTTTCAGTTCAGCAATTATGTCTTTAGTACATTTAGGGAAAAAAACTTATTGTCACCTGCCATCTCCTTCCCCTGTGTCTTTCATCTCTTGGTCAGGGAGGTCTTCCCATGCTGCTGTGCTCCTCCAGCAGTGTTGCTGTGTTTGTATACCAAGGGGGACAGTGGCAGAATTTCACTCCTTCATCATGGCTCCTGTCCCCTGCAGGGGTTCCACTCTTGCTGTGCTGCACATTGAGGATTTGAGCCAGCACATTCTCAGGTTGCATGCTACAGCTGATGTGAAAAGTAAAACTGTTTATTTATCCAGTGGAGTAGATGCAGCACAGTAATTGAGTGGTTGTTTCAGAACCAGTCGCCATTCTGAAAGGTCATTGTAATCATTAACCTCCAGCAGGAAAACTCATTTGGGATGATGTGGGAGAAATTTTACATGCTTCTTTGGTTATTCATTTAGGCTGTTTATGTAAACTCAGGAAAGATGATAATCTGTGAAAGTTTTCTTTGCCATCAGATAGTCTAGAAATTTGAAATCAGTAAGAACTTTATACACTCAGCATTCTGAATATCTGGCCAGTTTATTTAGACTCCTAAGTGCAGGATCATTGTTGACCTTAGCCTTTTAAAGAATTGAGGGCCAAACTTCCAAGCATTTAACTTGTACATTTCTCCCTAGATGACCAATAAAAGATGAATCATTGATGTTGACTAGTGGGGAATGCTTTGGTTTTTCTCTTTAGCCTTTCGCCTTTTTCAGGACAATTTTCCACCCAATCTTAAGCCTGTAAAATAAGGAGGCAGCTGTTGAGTGCAAGATGTTAGGCTACAGTCAAAAGTTACCAAACCAGCATCATTTGGAATGTTAAAATGAAGTTGTCTTGCAAGAGGGCTGTAGGAGCAGCTTAACACAACACCCAAAACAGGAACTTTTAGACCCTCTTTAATTACTGTAGACCAAGCTCCTTCCTCACTCCATCAGGCTCCACTACTCCAGGAATCGTGCAAACTATTGAATAATCAATGTAAATTATTTACTCAACAGGTTTAACTTACCCATTTCAGGAAAGTTAGGCTTGTGTAACCATAGCAGTAGAACTATAGAAAACTCATGAACTGGATAAATAGTTTTGTATCATCTTGAATGATTTTGTCATCTATGTGTATAAACCTGCACCTCAGACATGAACGTGCCAAAATAGCTGCACCTTTCTTGGAAATCCTGCTGCAGTTATTTGTATGGCCTAATAATGAACTACCTGCTTCATAGTATTTTTTATGTTATACTACTTCTTTTGAAAGGAAAGCTAAGTCTGGGTATTCTGTAATTGTAGCCTTGAATTTCTTAGTTTTTCAAAAGCTTAAGAAGAAAATCTTTGGCAGTAGCATTCTATTGCTATCATTTTTTATTACTAGTCATTTTGGAATTCTCTCTTCCTTATGTGCTTTCCTGTTTACCTCAACAGGATGTCCTTGGAGAATTTGAATGTCAGTTTTACCTACAGGTTTTTTATATGAAAGGCTTTGAAAAGAAGTATGAATAAAATTACAGTCTCCATAAGAAAAGGAAAATGTGAAGGTTCTTAAACATGGTTTAGCTTGAAAAGGATTTATACTTCTTATTTCTAAGTGGCATATTTAATAGTTGTGCATGTAATTTAATAATCAGCAATTTCAGCATTGGAAAATTGGGTCATATGGCTGTAGGGAAGCAGTGTCTGAAGTTGTATTCTCTGGGAGTTTGACACAGAGAGAGGGAGGAGTATTATCACCACTGCATATTTTAATATTAATTCCCTCTCCCTTCTTTAGTTGCTAGGAAGAGTTTGCTGCAGAGAAATCTGGAATGAACCAGTTTGGTGATGACAGTCTATTAGAACTTGGTTTATAGGTGGTCACTGCCAGCTGCAGTGGGGTTAATTCTATCCAAAACCATCTCTGAATGATCCTAAAAGCAGTTTCTTTTATGAAGAGCTAGTGTGTGGCTGTACATGTGCCATATGCTGCTACTTGTCTTCTGTGAGCCTAAAGCCTCCTATGGAGGGTCTGTGCAGTACCACGGTGCAAGGCATTAAACACTCAGTATTTGCCAGCTGCTGCCACAGGCAGCTCCTGCTCTGTGGTTGGGAGGATCTGTTGTATTCTCAGGTAATGCTCTGTAGTAGCTGATGATAAATGCTCTGTAGTAGCTGGTGATAAATGTCTGACTTGAAAGTAAGCATATATCTAAAGGCAGCTAGAAATTCTGACAATTATTTTTTTCCCCAGCCTACTTGTTTCTTTTGAGTGTTGTACCTTGATTAGTAGACTGGGAAAATATACAAGGATTCACTTTGTATGTGTACTGGGATCATTGATGCTGCTGTAATACCTTGAGGATATCTCAGTGGGATGAATTTGAAAACAATCATGCAGATATGTTTTCTCAAAATTATCTGATTCTAGTAAGGAGAGTAACAGAAAAGACAACGTAAACTAAGGAGCAGCTTGAGGAATTACCCAGAGATGATAATTCAACACTGTTGTTTTCCTATCACATAAAACCTGCATGTGGCAGGATATTTGGAATTCATCCAAATAAGAGAAACCCATTTTTACATTAATGGAAATGTGTTTGATCAACATTTAGACTTAAAACTTTCTTCCTTCAAATACCTTTCCTTCCCAAGGTCAAAAGAGTCTCAACATGACATGTTTTGTAATGGGTGATGTACGTTTATACTAATTAGTTAAAAGTATTTAGGAAGGACATAAACCTTCGTGCTTTTGGAAGCAGGACAAGTAATAGATACTTGGATTAAGAACAAGATGTTTTCTATAAAAAGTTTCTGTTGTTCCTTACGTTGCTTTACCACAGCTACATCCATGACTCCAGATCAGAGCTATCAGACCTGTTGTTCTTCCTGTGTTCTGGTAACCAAATTAAAAAGGTGAAGGTCTCACTACATGTTGGCTTTTGAATTCTTAGGACATTCACACACTACAAAAACAAAGGGGAAGGAGAAGTGAAAATCAATCCCCATTCCTCATGTGAGATGAGTATACTCTCACATCCACATTTGCAACACTCACATGTTTAATGGACACTGATTCTGTAGCTAAAGACATTTATTTAAAATATGATGTTTTAGCGATTCTTTTTTCTTTTCTATTCCAGCTGCTCAAGAACCTAATGCACTCAGAGCCAGACCACGATCCAGGTACTGCTTTCTTTCCTGTTTCAGGAAAAGGCGTATGTTCCTCTGGTGTTAGATACAAGGCATCCAAACTGGTGTTGGATTTTTTTTTTAATTGGTGTTGTACTGGAAGTACAGCTCAGATCAGACAGATTTACCAGGAGGAATCTGTAAGCTATAGACCCTCCATAAATACTGCACTAGGGCCCCATGATCTCTGGTCATAAGGTGCTGGAAGTTTTGCCTGTCTGCCCAGCCCTGCTGCCTTGCCAGGGTGGTGACTGCCTCCAGCCCAGCCCCAGGGGCGTTGTGGCAGGACAGCTGGGACCACCCCATTGCAGGGAATATCCTCAGCAATTCTGTGCCCTTGCAGCCTGCACGGAGATTTCAAATGGAGGGGAGCACTGCACATTGCCACAGAAACAGCAGTAGTAGCTCAGCTCTCAGGTGTGGGTGAGTGAATCCCTTTATTGGCATCCGTGTGCTTGGCTGGGGTTGGTTGGTGTGTGATGGAAGGACTTCAGAACTGCTGTGTGCTAGAGGTGACACCTGATGAATTTGGATGTTTGAAAGAAAAGGGAAACTTCTGCCAGAAAATATTCTATATAAATGGATTCTCTCTTGAGTTGGTTGTCACCTACTGGTGTATAGTCATATTGTTAATTCACCTTAAACTTTTTGGTTTTAGTGCTAGTTAGAGGACTCTGCTTGGGATTTTTTTGCTTGGGTAATGAAAGTAGAATCAGAAGCTGTCTGCTTACAGGCTTGTCAAAGCCTGCTAGTAAGAGAGGATCAGCTATAAGCATGGTGATTGAGGATTGAAATCCTCTGTTCTTAGGACCTACATTCGGGAAGGCTGAACTGCCTTGTGTGCTTTTTTTCTGCTGCTAGCCAAAGCTTTTTAGTTTCTGCAGAGTTTTAAATTTTCTTGCTGTGTTACTAAATTGCAAATATGCAAAAAATGTGCACAAATACATAGAACACCAAATGCTTAAGCAAGTTCAAAAAAAGTCACTTGAATGTGACTACTCTGTCACATGTGGCTGTTATGTCATCTCTCACATCTGACTGTATGTCACTGCTTCAGTGCAGAAGTTGAGACTAAAGATGCCTGAGCACATCCTTGAACTTGCTGTGCTTGTTGGAAATGGGATGAAATACAATAGGGGAAATTATTTTTCTCTTTAAAGAATGATTGGGATGTTAGGAAAAAAATGTGCATTAATGAACTTCAAAACCAGATTGGAATATATTCAGTAATGAGAAAACAAAAACAGTGTAAGAATTTGTGGTGTGAAACATAAATCTGGTAAACTTGGTGGTGATGATGAACAAGTAGAATTGTTGGTGGCTCCTCTGGTGGGTCCTAAAAATTCTGACTCAGAGGGTTAGGAGGACTCTGACAGTCCTATTAGAGAAAGAAGTAAATCAGGAAGTCTTGTCTCTAGCAGAACCAGAACAAGAGGATGGAGTAAATCAGTGATTCAGGCTGCTTTAAGAAAAACTATGGGACTGCTGGGAAAGCTGTCTATGTATGTGTACTGTTTACTAACTGTGATTTATTGACTTGGAAACAGGATGTTGCATCTCATTGTAATAATCCAAATGATATGCGTAGCATTATTAAATCTGTGATCATGACATATAAACCCAGCTGGAGGAGATACATCAGTTTGGTTAGAAATTTGTTTCTGTATGAAGAAAAAAAGAGTAGTTCTAGAAGAAGCAAAGTAAGGACTGAGTAGGAGAAAATTTGAGGAGCTAGATAAGAAAATTGGGGAAGCAGGAATACCAAATCCTGATGAACTTCTTCCTAAAGAAGATCTTGAATGGGATTTGAATGAAGATGTTGGATTAAAAGAAGTAAAATGTTGATTTTACATGGAATTAATAATGGAGTGGAAAAAGCTAGAAGTCTTGCGAAGTTGTATGAGGTAAAGCAGGGAGACAGAGAATCTCCATTAGCTTTTTTATGAGTGGTTGTGCAAAGTGGCTCATAAATGGACAAACTGGGACCTGGAGAGTGAGGGTAATAGGATGTTGCTCAATATGCTCTTAATTGGATAGCTGGCACAGGATATTAGGAACTTGTTTGGCAAAAAAAAAAAATAAAGGTCCATTTGCCATTAGTGGGAGTTATTTCTGTTTTACTCAAATGTGGTTTTGGTCTTGCCCTGACATGCAGAATGTGTTACAGTAAGTCTGACATCTCACATTGCCAGTGCTCATTTTGAACAGAATCTTGGTCTTGCTTGGTCTTGGTTTTTCTAAACTGATAACTACAACAGCTGAAAAAATCAGACAGTATTCATCAAAATCAAAATTCTTAGCAAATGCACCACACCACATTGGGATTAATGTGCTGTGGGAGGGCTTGCAAAGAGGTACTGAGCCATGTATTTCACCAGTTGTAGTCACTTTGGAGCCATTCTGGGGTTTTTTTTGGATTTTGTGGGATTTAGTGACAGTTTCCTATGGAAAATTTATTATAATAGTTAAAAATTTGTTCTACTAGTGAGAATATTACAAATTGCCAAATGTGTACTTGCAAGAGGTAGGTTGAATCTATACCTGTATAAACATTACCCTTGCAGTTGGGAAAGGCAACAGGAACTCCAAGGGGTGTATGTGGGGAATTTTACTTTGGTTTAATCACAATAGTTGCTACAATTATCCTGCTGGCAAAGTTACATAAGAAGGCCTCAAGCTGTGTTACAAAAAGACTTAAAAAATACTAGCCCTGTAAGCATGACTCATTCCTTTCTCCACATGCTTAAGTCCCTCTGTTGCCAAATAAATCTGTGTTGTTATAAGAGGGAACTCTTAGTCATTAGGGCAAGGAATTTCCACCATGAACCTGACTTCTAATCAGTGTATTTTTAGGTGCTATTCACTTTAATTGTTTAAAATTAATTTTTGAAATATAATATTTTCTGCTTTTCCCCAACATGTTTTTCCTTAGGTCTTATTCTAGCACATCAATAGAAGATGCTATGAAAAAGGGAGAAGAGCCCCCTACTCCACCTCCAAGGCCACAAAAATCACATTCCAGAGCTTCCTCTTTGGATCTGAACAAAATATTTCAGCAAAACACACAAGGTAAAGTTTGCTTTCTTTGCTCCTTCTGAGACCATTCAGGTTAGCTGCGTGCTTGGCAACTTGATCTGTTTGCAGAAATGCTTGGCAATATGTGCATATGCTGGCCTTTGCTGCAGACACTAATGCACTGCAGAACAGGAGTTCTGCTTGTGCTCTTGCTTGTGTTACATCACCACTGAGGGGAAAAATCACTGGTTCTATAATTAAGGTGATTATAAGGTTTTCTGGCACAGTAATGGGAAGCTTAACATATGGGAGTCTGTCATCACTGACTGTTTATAACTCATCTGGCTGTTCAGACAACTCTCATCAGTAACTACAGTATAATTGATTTTCATTACTATTTATTTTTTGTAGTTCAGAAGCAGGAAGAAAACCCTTAATGTTTAAACTGGGAGAAAGAAAGCAAACATTTCTGATGTTAAAGTCTAACATATGCATGAGAACAATCAGAAGCCACTCTGAGTAAAAAAAAAAAAAGGGTAATTTCTTTTGACATGGGTGCATGTTGAGGGGAGGGAAGGAAAATGTAGAACAGCAGCTGGGGTGAACTGAAAGAAAATGGCTTTTCAGCATGTTACCTTTGAGTGTGCCCATTCCCTTCAAGTGGGAAGAGGAGCTGCTTGTTCAGGGCAGCAGTCACCCAGTGTGGCTGTGCCTCAGCAGTGTCCTTGAACAGATCAGAGGTTTGTGTGCTGCACACCAATCATCTGACTCAAGGACCAGCTTAAACACAGTCATGCTTATGCTTCAGAAGAAAGCCAAGGTTTGACTGTGTCAAGGAATGTTTAACTGGGCTCTCTAATGTGGTTCTTGGAGTAGAAAGAGTTTTACCTCTTGCTATATGGGACTTTTTTTGTGCAAACACTAGAGAGAATTCAGGAGTCCTGCTATGTGTGCTGATCCCTGAAACTCAGTAGGAACAAACATTTTTTTTTGCCTTACACTGAGGAGTAATTCCTTATCTTTGTTCCTGTTGAGGGATCTGGTGCCTCCAGTTTTGATTTTGTTACATATCAAAATAAAACCCCAAACAGAGCTAAGTGCACATTTTCTACTGCAACAAATCTTGGAATCCAAATAGCAAGTATAACTGGAAGGAAATAAACTTGGGTTTAAATTTTGCTTGGAACACAAATGAAAGAAGAATGTAAATTGTTAAAGAAGTCATTCTGTGAATCAAAATTAACATCTTGAATTTGCAATAGTTCATTTTGAAAGTCACAAAGCCGTTTCTTTTGGGGAAGTTAACAAACTGTGCGCAGTTTTGGGTACCATAATATAAAAAATACATTAAGCCATTAGAGACTGTCCAAAGGAGGGTCACAAGGATGTGAAGGGTCTGGAGGTGAAGCCATGTGAGGAGCAGCTGAGGTCACTTGGTCTGTTCAGCCCAGAGGAGACTGAGGGGAGACCTCACTGCAGTTACAGCTTCTTCATGAGAGGAAGACAAAGGGCAGGCACTGATCTCTTCCCTCTTGTGACCAGTGACAAGGGAATGGCCTGAAGCTGTGTCAGGAGAGGTTTACATTGGATAGCAGGAAAGTTTTCTTCACCCAGAGGGTGGCTGGGCACTGGAACAGGCTCTCCAGGGAAGTGTTTGTGGCACCAGCCCTGAGTTCAAGAAGCATTTGGACAAGGCTCTCAGGCACATGGTGTGACTACTGTTGGGGTGTCCTGTGCTGGGCCAGGAGTTGGATTTGATTATCCTGGTGGGTCCTTTCCAACTCAGGATATTCTATGCTTCTATGTATATCCAGCATGACTAGAATAATCCTATTTTGGTGCATTAGTTTTTATCCTACTAATTGTAGTTCAGAAATAATTTTAGTTTGGGGAGATTGGTGGATAATCTGCTTCCAGATCTGCAAAGGAATGCTTACTAGTACTGAGTTTTGTTTTCAGTTCCACATAAGTCATGTTGATCTATAGGTATCATTTCTTTAATTGTAAAACCATCTGTGCTTTGAAGCATTTGTTTTGTTTATTTCCTTTTTAAAGGGCAGAAAAAGAAAAATATCTTCAGGTAAATTCAGTTAAAGACTGTGGCAAATCCCTGTTGTGGGTACTGGAATTTTTTTTTTCTTTTGTTATTCATTTACTGCTGCTATATCATGTTTGTCATTATCTTATTATGCCTTTCTCCTGGCCAGTATATACACAGAATATTTATCTGTGATGGCTTGGATGTCCAGAAATGCATTAGCCATAGAAATCTGCTTTAAAATTGTTGAACTGGGAGGTTACTGGACTTGAAGAAGGCACCTTCATAGCTGCATTTCTCTGGGATGCTGCAATGAGTGTTACCCAGAACAGACATAAAAAAGCATAAGAACTTACTGAAAGGCACCACTTTCTGAAATACCCAAGTGAATTTCTGTTAAGAGACAGAATCTCTTCTACTTTTGTTTTTATTCGTGTAGATTTTATGTTAGCATCTGAGAAAAATCCTGTGCTGCTACATTCTCAATGTATTTCTTTTTGTTGAATATGTAATCTCTGGCATTTGGCCTGTGTTCATGTTAAGAAAATACTTGGCTAGAGTTTATGCGTTCCTGGAAGGACAACAGCAGGTTTTAAGTAGAAACAAAAATGTCATTTTAAATGCATACATGACCTAGTTTACATCTTCATTTCTCCCCTCGCCCAGTCTCTAGTCAGATACGAGCCAAGAGCTCCCAGAGTAAGACCTGGGTATTGAGGGGCCCAAAATTGGGGCAGCTCAGAGCCCAGAGATCCTGCAGCAGAGCCCCAGCCACCTTTTAGCCTCAACAGCAGCAGTAAGCTAGAGTCTGCCTTGAGGTGACTCTGGGGCTGGGGCAAGTCTCAGTTTAAGTATTAAAACCTGAAAATGCACCCGTTGTCATCTGATGTTTTGTTCAGTTCTGTTTGCTGCCCTTGACAGCTGACAAAGAATTTACTTCTGGGCAGTGACAGAGTGACAGCAGTGTGAGTCTTGTTAGATTCATACAGTTCCCTCTGAAATACATTTTATTTCCCATTTAGTTTCATTTCTGAGTCACATAACTACTTTTAATTAACAGTTCTGTTGAACAAAGGATACTTGTTGGGAAAAGAGAATTTGCTTTGATGAAATGACAAGATTGTCATAAACAGTGTAGTTTTGTGTTATCTAGAAGCGGATTGAACAAAACAGCCATACAACTATTTACAAATGAATTTTTGACTGGAGGTTTTCAGCACTCATTTGCTTTTGAAACTCACCTCCTGCTGTGGCTGTCCCTGTGGTGAAGAACACGTGGAATGCAGGCACCATTTTTTACACAGGCTTCTAAGGAAGCACTCACTGTAAGCTGGTTTCAGCCATCAACAAGGGGCTAGTATTTTGGGGGTTTTCTCTGTCTTAAAATGTGAAGTGTTAAGTTCCACACTTGGTCAGGTGGAAACACAACAAACATTTTCTTGCAAGTTGCAGTATTTTCTGTCACAGATGATGTTTTCCTGACTACAGTCAGATCTGTCAACTGTACTTAGTATTTCTGGGCTAGTGATGACTGCCAGACAAGAAGACGTCCTGTTTGTTCTAATTTGGTGTTCACAGGAAAGGAACAAGGGAATAGAATTTATTGTTCTGCATCCCACATCACTCCTGTATTCCTTCATACACGTGTTTCCCAAGCAGTTTGAAGTGGTACTTGTTATCATTAAGACTCAATCAGTACAATTGTCTTTCTGCACCCTCTCATTTTCATTAGTGCTAAAGGAAGACTGTTCAGCATCACATTTTACCCTCTTTTTCATACCTTGGAAGAAGACTTTGCATTACTTCCTTACTTCATCAGACTTCCATTACTTCATTCAATTAAGCACATCCTTTCCTTGAGCTTACAGGCTTGGTGGGTTTCGTTTGCCAAGTGTGGAGATTTGTGAATAGCTAAATGTATGTTGAGATATGTTCGTTTTTTTATATTTGCCTAAGTCAAATTCTTTGTATTTCTGAATGATCTTAGGTTTACATGTAAAATGAAACAGTTCATAACTGTGTAGGAAAGAGGATTTTGAGAATTAAAATGATAGTTGCTCTGATGCCATAGGTGTTTTGATACCAACAGGCCCAAACAGTAACCACAATACTGTTGTCCCAGTTGTTTTCAGGAATATCTTTTCAGCTAGATTGTCTTTTTAGCTTAGTGAGCCAAATGCAAGTGGCTTTCGTTTTTGTGTACTTGAAATTGAGTACAAAAAAACCTGCAAAACCTAACCTAGATAAGCATGATTACTGTATTATTTTCTATATTCTGTGATGCTCAATTGTATTTGCTAGGAAATGTCTGTGTCCATTGAGGTTAGCTGTCTGAAAGATGCAGTTGCTGAAGACAAGCTCTTAACGAGTGGCGCAGTAATGTTTTTTTATTTCCATAAGTACAGATTTCTTAACTAAAATTCTATTTGAAAGCCAAAGTGACAAGGGGGAACTTAGAATAGTAATGTTCTTTTTTTAAGGCTGAGTTTAATTAAGTAAATTATTTTCAGGACTCCTTCCTCTCGTTGATCCTACGTTAGTCTTGATTTAGTAAAATCCAGCTACTTTCTCAGGATTTTGTTAATGCTGTAATACTGTACTGTCTTGCACATTACTGTGTTGTGTTTATTAATCAGACCATTAAACATTAAATTAGGAAGATGAGAATTCTGAAGGACCTTTATTTTAGAGAAGAGATAATAGCAAATGCCCTCACTAAATATGCCATTTCACAAATTATTGTTTGCATATTGTACAAGAGCTCCAATATTGCAAGCTTCATCAAGTGAGGAGTGCAGAGTAAAGTGAATGACTGATTGTAAGGGTTGTGACAAATTAAAAATGTCTTATTGGTAGAACACAGAGAACACAAAATAGAGCTGCTATTCATATTTTTTTCTCTGACTATGAAATACATTTTAAAAATAATTGCTGCAAAAGTACATTTTGAGTCAGAAAAGTGTTTTTTTTTCTTTTGGGACTCAGCCCCTAATCTGGTACTGGAGTTGTTTTTTTCTAGTCCTGTTCCCTTTCAGAATATGTTTGATGACTGAACTGATCTTACTCGGAATGAAATATTCATGTCTTCCTTCTGATTTGAATGGAAGAGTTTTGTGCCTATCAGCCTTTTAGAATTTTTTATGAAGGACTTATGTGTTTACAACTGTGTAACTTAGTTTCTTTCCAAACTGGACAAGAACATTAAAGTTAAAGTTAAATAAGATGGAAAAAATAGTGAGGATATAAATGGATGAATAGTTATTACATTATAGGAATCTGATGGGGTCACTTACTTTTGCATTTTTATATTTTTAGATTTTTATGTATATCTCTAAGGGCTGAGTCGGGATGATACTTGACTGGGGTAAATCTTAGCAGCCTTTCAAGTGTAGGTGTTTTTTTTACAATTTGTGTCAATACATGGAACTTTTAAAAAATTATATATTTTCCCATTTATCCAATCTTAGCTCTTTCAGGGATTGAGGAATGATTTGCAGTGTATTTTCATCCTGTTGCAGGTTGTTAAAAGTTAAATTTTAATCCAAAAACTCCCTACAGAAAATTGCAAAGGTTGGAATGTTCTTGACTAGCCCTACCATCCCCACTGACCTTTTTTATGATCCCATGGGGGTTACTCTGTTCTGTGAAAAAATGTTCATCCATCATGGAGCAGCTTTATAGGTTAAACAAGCTAGGATCTGCTGTCTTGTGTGGAACAGGGGTCAAGCTGCCTCCCTTGAGGGGGAGACCCTGGAGATGCAGATGTCCCCAAGAAGTGTGTGAGCCACAGGAGGGACCAGAGGGGTGGTGGCTGGTAGCCCCCTGCTCTTCCTGGCTCCCCTGTGCCTGTTCTGAGTGTGTCCATGTTGGAAGTGGTCAGGGATGGCCAGTGCTGGAACCTCCAGCACGACCCCCAGGTCTCCAGAGGGGAGAAGCTCTGGAACATGGATCTGTAGGAGGTAGTGGAGGGATTGTGCCTCCCTGTGGGTGGAGAATGAAGCTGAAGGTGAAGTGAGACAGGGCAAAACATTGGATAGTTTTGTGTAAGGGCAAAGGGAGGAGGGAGAAACAGTCCCTAAATAGAAACACACAGAAAAGGAAAGGGTAGAGAAAACAGTAACTAGAAAATGAAATGGTTTAAGGAAAACAAGGGACAGGGAGGTAAAAATACAGATGCTGTGGATATATGATGTAAACCAGAAAATAGATGTTTTAAAATAATCTGTTTCTTAACACATGCTGAAATTCATAGATAGGACATTAAAAACAGACATCATAAAAAACCTCTAATGATATTTTGCTTGTTTGATTTGGAGGTGACCCATCACGGTGTCCTAAATGGTCACACCTGTGAGTTCATAGTGCAAAAACATTAATTAAAGCCTGGCTATATCTCTTCCTAATTACTTGGAAAGTACATGGATAATTTTCCACTCACTTAAGGTACAAATAACATTCTGTATGGGTAGCACATGAAACAGACCTGTAACAAGGGTGTATGTAAATGGTATCAGGTGTGTGCATCATTTGCTGTGACACAAGAAACTGCCTGCTGAGCAGGTTCCCAAAACTAACTGTGAGAAGAGTTCTGCCACTGGCAATGCTTTTTACAGTATTTCTACAAACCTGGTAACAAAGTTAATGTCAGGAGCCTAAAACAGGTAGGTGTATTTTTGCAATGCTACTACCTTCCAAGGAGACATTAGCAAGAATTATTGAAACAGATCCCTGGATCAATGGTATTTCACAACTACCTTACTAGAGTCCTTTATTAAATTTATATTCCTGGCTGCAGCTTTACAGTTTTTTGGTTTTTTTTTTTGGTTTGGGTTTTTTGGTTTGTTATTTTTTAGACATAGTAATGAGAATTAATAAATCAGACCTCTTGAGAAATGGTTATTTCACAATCACTTACTAATGCTTCTGTTAGGAAGGTAAATAAATGAAGTTGTGCAAAGAGTAGTGTCAGTGTTAGGGGATAACCAAGTACTAATTTCACTGAACAAGAATAGGAGTTTAGTAAGAAGGAGGTAAACAGAAACCAGCTTAGACACAGAACTTTTCTGTGCTCTGCCTTTGGCAACAGAAGCAGGAAGAGTATCTCAAAAACCTCTCCAGAATAGTGGCAAAGTGGAAGGGTGAAAATGCTGGCTTCCCTGAGGAGCCAAAGCCTTAGGTAGTTGGGGGAACTGAAGAATAATTCATTCTGTTAGCTTATCTTTTTTGAGCTGATTGCAGTATCTTACTCCCTTTGCTTCCTGATAAAATTAATTGGTTGGTGTCTTGTTAAACCTGATCTGGGAGCTCAGGACTCTGAAGCAGCATAAGCTGATGGAAATCTACCATGCAACCAGCCTCTCCCTTGATCCAACAGTATTGTGGCATCCACTTGAAAAATGCCAGATACATCAGCCAGATTCTTTTTTGACTAGAGATGAGATCATTCTCCTTGAGTAGGCAGGATCTAGTTTCTGTTTGCCCTGCAAGGTGCAAAATGGCCCTTGACACAGGAAAAGCACCCCTCCCTTCTTTCAGGAGATTGCTTACATACGTATTCAATTCAGATGGGAACAAGGGTGTACATTTTTTCCACCCAAAGTTTAACTTGTCTGAGGTGATGTTCAAGATAAGGTGATAGACATCTAAAACCAAGATGTCATCCACGTGTAAGGAATTAATATTAAATATCTGACATGGAAATATTTCAGGAAATGTAGTTTTATAGGCTTCTATTCCAGTATTAATTTTCAAAAATAGCAGGCATCCAGAAGCTCAGTGTATTATGGCAATTTTTTCTTCAGTACTGAAAACCAAGAGCATAAGTCACTGTTCAATACTGAAAACCAAGGACATAAATGACTGTCATCAGGTAAGAGAAGTACAGCACCTTTCTCTTATTGCTCTAAAGGATCCCATGGGCCCAGACTTGTTCACCCTAGTTTTGGGATTCTCCACTGTGGCTTAAAGACCTACTTCCATAGGTGTTTGTGGGGGCTGTTACAACTTTTATTTTTTCCTTCATCTTCTCTTCCTACATCAAATAAGTAAAGGAGCTGTCTGAGTGGTTCCTAGGATTGTTATTTTTCACTGCCACAAATAATGATTAAGTGCTCAGTGGTGTTGTCTGCTAGGGAGGCTGGAGGCAGAGTGTTCAGATAAGATGGCATGAGCAGTTCTCAGAGTATACAATTGCAGCCTGCTGATTGTTTTAAAATATTAATCTACCTTCAGATTGGAAAACCTGTTTTTTAATCTGGTGTGGTGTCATGTTAGTACTATCAGACCTTTGTGGTTGCCAAAATGGGGCAGAAAAACGGTCTTGGAAAGTTTCCATGCAGATAATCTGTCTTAAAGTGTAAACATGCTAGGTAAAGAGCCATGATTTTTTAACTGAAAACACTATCTTTTGTGGGACTAACTAGTGCATGAAAGTGCTGTCATTTACAGGAATACATGTGATATGGATACTTAAATCTATTTTACTGGTACCTGTATGGGCTTTCCACAGTGCCCTCTGGGATTTGCCTTACATGATGGGGCTTTGAGCAGTCTGGTATAGGGGAAAATGTCCCTGCTTGTGACAGGGGGGTTGGATTGAGCTGATCTTTAAGGTCTCTTCCAGCCCAGAATGTTGCATGGTTCTGTGGCTCAGCCTGTTTTGAATGCCAGCAAAAGTTGCTCAATAGCAGGAGAACCTGTGCAAGGCCCATCCAGCTCCCTGGGCTTCTGCACAGGGGCAGGACTTGTTTTCAAAGATCAGGGACATCAGCTTCTCCAAGCTCTGATGCATGCCCCTGGAAGCACAACATTTGTCTATTTGTCTGTTTGCTGCTCAGACCCAGAGTACTTGCTTTTATTTTGGAAACAGACCTTCCCCTGTATTTGTGTTTGCTCTGAGATAAGTGGTGCTGCCATCTCTGACAGCAAGAGCTGATCCATGCAGGCACTCTCCCAGGAAGGAGAGGATTCTGGAATAGCCAGATAGCACAAATCACCTGCCAAAGTACAGGAAAACCTCTGAGTGTCTGCTCATACTGTCCTCTTTTAGGGTACTGACACCAGAGAAAGCTGAAGCCTGGGGTTTTTTTTTTAAGTTGTTAGGAGTCCTCCAAAGTCATCTAACTTTTGCTAGTAATTGTGCTCACATAAGCATGATTTCCTTCTAACAACAGGCAAAAGATCTTCTGCAACAGCAGGAATTCTATGAATATTTCATGAGTAGCTTAAGCTAGAATTTTTAGGATTAAAAAGAGGAAACTGGGTCAAATGCACATGTCGTAAGCATCTAACTTCTTTAATGCTAGATTCATATATGTTGCATTTTGAAAGCTGAAGAAGGAGGTTTTTTGTGGTGGCTTTTTTTTTTGTGTGGTGATGTAGTTTTTTTCATTGGACTATTTTATGGAACAATTACTTTTCCCTTTATAATTTTGTGGGGCAAATCCCAAGAGACTCATGGAGTTTCACAGTATGTCCAATGACTTCAGGAGATGCTTTCCCAGCATGTAGTGTCTGAGCTAGGTGTAGTTTTCAAATATTGTCAGAAGCTGTAAATGCCAAAGCCACTGCCAGAGCCCAGATAAATGAAGTAATAACCTGAAGTTCTGATTAAAGGAAAGGAAGATTTCTTCTTTTCTAAAGATCAGTTGCATTGGAGAGATGAAGAATGTAGTTACCACATCATGCTGTTATTGCAATGGTCTTACAAACAGAACTAATTAAATGCAAGAGAAAGGATCCTGATGGCTGTTTTTTCAAATATCTCCTACAGCTGTAGGTGTGGTAGTGGCTCCCTGGCATAACTTCAGTTCTGTTTTAGTTGTTTTAACTCTCTCTTTGGTATTGTGTGCCATATTAGGCTTCATTTTATAATATGCAAGAGATGATGAAACAGAAAATGGACAAAACTCACCAGTGTATTGTAAGTCTCTTTGGAACTGTAAATAGTCAATATGGGTGTTCTCAGTGTTTTCACACACAGTTTTACTCATATTTCAATTATCTGTAATGGTTAGTATCTTTTTTCTTATTATTTTCAACCATGTATACATTTTTAGATTTGGTGTATAAAATACATAAATGGCTAAGCTATAACATGGCTCTTAATGGTCTTTGTGGTTTTTTTAAATTATGCATGGAAATAGAAGGTGTATAAATGTAATTGATTGCTTAGCATTATTGTGGTAAAGAGCGTTTCCAAGTTTAATACTGTTGTGGGTTTTTTGTTACACAAAAATACAGCAGTGCAAGATGGACTGTCTGGTGTCTTTGCCACCAAGAGCAAGTGCTGAGCATTCAGTGCAACAGGAGCTTGGGGAGGGTAACCCAGTTAGTCCTGGTTGATGTCTCTGTGCCAGCCTAGTCCTCCTCTCTGCCTCCTCACAGTTGCCTTTGGAAGCTGTCATCTATTCGGTAGTTTTGTCCCAAATGGGTTTTAGGTATTTTAAGAAAACTGAAAATTACAGCGTTGCACCTACATGATTATTACCCTCCCTTTTGCTGGCTCAAACTCAAAGCTGACATTATGTTGTCTTACAGGGGCTTGAACTAACAGTTAGGATTTGTCTTCCTGCTCCCTCTGAAATACCTCCTCTGAGTAAGAGCATGCAGATACAAAATATAAAACCAAATAAATGGATTTCTTTTCGGTTCATTTAGGCTTTTGTGTTATTAATTCCATGGCAAATGTTTTCTTTTTAAAGCTGTACTCTGTCACAGAGTGTTTTATCCAGAGTGAGTGCTAGTGTCCACATTGGGTGCTAAAGTGTCACTTTTAAGAAGGGCAATATTTTTAATGACAAAGAGTAAAGTCTGAAGAACAAGTGGACCCTGTTTCTGGGTTTCTTTAACTGGAATTAGATTGCTTTACCTACAGGTTTTGTGGCCGACTGGCTTCTTTCTCTGTTTTTTGTCATAACATTTGAGGGTTTACAGCAATTAAATCACTACTCATTCACTATTCATGAATTTATTTCAAACAAGCTTTTGCTCAATAAAGATCAAGTTTGGGTTTTGTTATTAAATCTTGAATACTGCCTCTGCACTAGGAGGAATTTCCACTTATCCTGTGAATTAATTGTGGGTTTATTTGGAATTAAATTACAGTGGTTTTGTTTGGTTGGGGTTTTTTATCATCATCTTCTTCTTTTCCCACTGTTCAGCTGTGAGGTCTGGCTGGCTGCCCCCACCACCACCTGCACTGCCCCCTCGACCTTCTGTATCTCAGGTATGGACAAAGCTTAAGTTCTTTGCTGTGTGCTATTTGTTTATTTATGTTACTGCTGCAGTGGTTAGCACAACTTGGTTTGGACATAGCAGTTGTTCTTGCTTCCAAGTTAATGAAAATCTGCAGTTTGCAGTTCCATGTCCTCCTTCCTGTGTCTGGCTGGGTGTTGCAGTGTCAAATTACAGACTAATTAAACCTCTTTGCAGTGGAGCTGACATGCACCCACTAGACCTAACTAAATAAAAGGCTAGCAAAGTTAGTCTACTAAAATGAGTTTCATGCCTGAAGGCATGGGCTTGATACCTGCTGTTGCTATTTGTTTCTTGAGCTTCAAAAACACTGAGGGCATCTGCTAAGGGAACCATGGCGTGGAAGTGTGTGCTGCACCCATGGGCTTGAAAGAAATAATGCTGAAGGAAGCAAATGCTACATCAGTTATGTTGTTAATTTCAAAGTTTCAAACCATTAGTGCTATGCTTTTATTTTGAATTTTGAGTGAGTTTTTGGGTTTTGTTTTTTAGAGCATGACACAGCTACAGCACAACACAAATTGATAAAATCATGCATGTCTGCATCAAGATAATTCTTCACCTTTCAGGAAATGATGGAGAATCATAATCTTTTTCTATGTTGTTGGCTGTGTTAAGTCTTAGGCAGTAATATGCTTTGTATATTACTCCTTTGGAAGTATATGATATATATACTTCATATGAAATATATGATAGAAAACAAATCCACAGGGGAGCTGACAGCCCTTACATACAAAAAGCTGGTGAGATACCTTCCTTAGGCTAGAATGGTCATCCCTTGAGCTTTGGATCTACCCTTAAGAGTGTGCTGTTGAACACTTCTTACTGCACAGTGCTTATGATAGAAATGATTAGAGGCTTGCTGCCACACATCCATCAACAGCTTGTTGTGCTCTCCTTCTCCCCATCCCTTACTAGCACTGAGTGCAGTTTCTGCCTTGAGGACTGTAGACTCTGGTTTGAGCTTGCATGTTTCCCCAGTCAGGATGGCATTAGCCATGCTGCTAACAGCACACACCCCTTAGTGCCCCCTTCACATTCCTGCTTTGTCTGACACTCCCCAGAGAGCAGCATTTCCCTCTGGCTTCCCCAGATCCCCATCACAGCTCCCTACCTCCCAGTCCTGTGCCTGCAGCAGTTGCTCCTGCCACTGCTGCAGCTTCCCACAGTGCTGGCTTGGTGCAGTGCAAGCCCTCTTGCTGCCATGGGGAAAGCACTAACTACAACAAATCCTCTTCTCAGACAACAAACCCGTTGGTTTTAAGCAAGGTTCTGTTAATTGTCTGTTCTCTTGTCCTGTGATCAGGTTGTGTTTCCTTAGCAGGGGAGTGACAACTTAATTTGTTTATGGATATCCAGCAGCTTCCTTACCAAATACTGAACCAAGTGCTCATCCTACACTGGGACATGCAAAATACAAGACCCTTCTAAAATGATAAACATGAGAAGATTCTCATGTGAAATTTTTGATGCAGTCCTCTCTATTACTCATGGTTTTTTTCTAAAAAGAACGAGAGTGGTTTCTCTGTCTGCTCAGTAATGGATATGCAGCTGATGCTTTGCTAACATGCTTCACTTACATTTACTTAATTTACTTCTGATTATATTTAAAGATATTGAATCAAATATCAAAATACTCTTGTACTCATGTCTTCCAAAACTGTATCTAAACCAGTTCTTGAAAATATAGTAAGCTTCGTGCTCATCACATTGTTTATTTTTTTCTCCAAGCATGCCTGTCTGTGATAAAGGCAACAGATAGTAGAAGTATGTGTGATGGGGTGATAATTCAGCTGAGCTGAGCTTTGCAAATAGCATGTAAGCAATAGTGAACATACGGATTACCATAGTCCAGTGGGGCCCTTGATTTAAGGAGCACAGAGAAGTTGGAGGAAGGGATCTTCTTTCAAAGCTGAGACAGGATCAAGACCTGAAGAAAAGCCATGAGGCTGAAATTGCACATTCAGCTTTTTCTTGTTTCAAGATTTACCAAACTCTCCTTAAATTTCTGTTTTAACTTATTTTTCACAATGTTATTGAAAATCATTCTTTAGTGTCATTTTGCTGAATGCCTGCAGTTAAGCACTGTTAATGACAAATGTAGCTTGGACTTGAAGCAAACCCTGCATATTTCAGGTGGCTGTGCACCTTATAAGTATGCTCATGATATGATTATTTTGGCTCAGCTTTGGAAATCAGTTGATGGAGGAGGAGAGGGAAATAATTTCGTTCTGAGGACTATGGTTTTCTATGGATGACTGAGAAGCAGCTTGAACCAGTTGGCTCCTTAGAGTGAGATTAAAGGGCTCATGGGATGTAAAGACCAAAGTGCATAAAACAGAGGTACCCAGGGGTAGGTGTTACATTTCAGTGGATCCGAAGTCCAGAATATAGAAATGACACCTTGACTTTGGTCCTGTGTTGCAGTGCTTTTTGGTAGAATTTATTTCAGTCTTTAGGAAAACATTATTTTTCCTGTCAGAACCTCCAAGGTAATCAACCTTGGCGAGATACTGAATCACTGGTTATTCATAGTGTGCCAAATATCTCTACTCATATCACAAACTTCCTAAATTATGTCCACATCCAGCTCTGCTTCCATAGTCCAGGCAGCTGAATGATGAGGGACAAGGACTGTATCACTGGGTGAGCAGAGCACAAGGTGATACTTAGAGCTGATACTCCTGTGGCCGTGACTACACAGCTCAGGGGATGCACAGGCTTACTGTGGCAGGTTTGATGTTGGAATGCTGTGAGGACCTGTTTATGGCAAATAGCCTCAGGGCAGGCTTCTCTGCTCAGCTTGCTGCTGCCAGCCCATGCTATTCCACACCTCTGCTGGGCAGACACCTTTACAGGTGGTGGCTGCATCTCTTTTTACGTCTATGACAGCTTTTGGAGCTGGTGGATTTAACTCTCAGTTTCTTTTTTCTTGATGGCCTCTAAAAGGCTATGGTAGTTCCTTCTCAGGATGTGCCTCCATTGCCAAAGTCAGCACTTTATTGACTTTGTATCAGTCTACAAGCTGTACTTAAGGTTTCCTCAGAGCTTTCACCAGATACTTCTCTGATGCAGTGATGCTTTTATCTGAGGTCCCTATTGTGCCTGTAAGTAACCCAAATAAATAAAGATGGACAAAAGGCCAGTTTAAATAATGTGAATACATCATTATCTTCAGTTCATGATCTTTTAGCCCAAATTCTAGCTCATACCCCTCTGCACTCCAAGCCATTTTGCATTGATATTTACAGTAAGACATTGTGAATTGCAGAATGAATTTTTTTATTAGATTAATCAATTCATATTGCTTTCCTATTAAAAAAAGTCATTAAAGTTTTGCCTCAATTCTGTAAAGAGTTCTTGGAAAGATTATGTATGGGACGAGAGGGGTTTTTTTTGTATTTGTTATTTTGAAGTGTTTTCCTTTTGTGCATAAGCCTGTATGTAACTTCACTGACACCTTCTGTGATCTCTAGTAGCACATCTCACATTTAGCAATTCTGCAGTAGCTTCTTGGATTTAAGGATAATTTTATCCATATTGGTTTCCCAACTTTTTTGACCATAAATATTTAATATACTACAAGCTGTTGTAGACTTAGGATACTGGCAATGCCCTACCTCTGTTTATTTCCCATGGCATGCTGTAGTATATAGAAGGGATAACCTGTAGCTTTTGGAGGTGCCTACTGTGGGTTTTTTCTGGGCTTATAGAGAATGGGATTCAGTGGCTTGGGTAAGTTTTCCTCATCCTGTGTTCCTAACTTGATAGCAAACTTAAGTCATCAAGGAGAAATGGCATAAAGGCAGCCCCAAAACTTTTGTACAGATCCAGGGTTGTACAGAGAAAATTTGTGTAACATAGAGGTGCAAGAATCACAGTAGGAAGGCAATAGCTGTGCAGATGATTTGCAGCGACACAGATTTCAGATAGAAAATAACTTTGGGTGCTCATGAATAACATTCTGCTGGAGCCAAACATGTATGCACATTTCATATAAGCCCCTGTTGTTACTTTTTTTAATGGAAAACAAAATAATACTTTATTACTGTTGGCTTTTAAGCTTACAGAAGTCATTTACCACAGCTGCTTTCTCTGGGAGATTTAGTAACATATTTATGTTAATAGGAATTACGGATGAACACCAAAAAGCAAATATAACTGTAGGATTTTATCCAACATCAGCTAACTATCTGCAATGTTGCCCAGTTAGATCAACATTCCTTTATTTAAATTACTCTATTTCAGTACCTTCCTGTCCAGCAAGGAAGGCGTATCTTCAATCCTGCCCGTGCTGTATAAGGGAATTTGAAAACAGTGGGACTGGAAGAAAACTCTGTGTATCTTGGCTAAAAAACCTGATGTTCCTGGTCTCTCTTCCCAGAGTCACAATTTTAAGCCTGTTGGTTTTGTAAATTCACGCTGGTTTGTGCTGCACTTTTATTTCTGGAGACCTTGGGATGTGTTTTTCCCACTGATTCCATGCTGGCAGTTTTGGCAGGCACTGAAAAAATTGTGGGTGAAGGCAAAGCATTCAAGTGAAGTAGAGTAGGTAGGCAGCTGTTAACATTATCAAATTGAAGTACCTTGAGTACAGTGCAGCTCTGAAGATTAAAATCTCACTGTGTTATATGAGCTCAGAATTCAGCTGTCTCTTTAGTGGCCATTGTTACCATTAGATGTTATTGATTTGGTGAAATCCTGGAAATGAAGCACTGTGAAGGGTGATGGGTGGGTCACCCTGCGCAGTCACAGGCCCTGGTGGTGTTGGAAAGCAAAAATATTACTCTTTTTAATGTATTGAATGTTCTGCTCTCCAAATGTTACTTGATACTTCATAGCTCCTTGAAATTTTTTGGCCATTCATCATCCAGAATTGCAAGTGAAAACTGGGATGCATTCAAGAAGTTGTCTCTACTAACATGCCTCCACGTTCTGCTGAACCTGTGGCTCAGGCTGGATTTTGAGCCATCAATTACATGTGCCCGTGCTGAGGCCAGGAGGTGGGGAAGGACTCCCATGTGTCCTGCTGAGCCCCCTGTGCCCCCAGAGCAGGCTGGCCGTGTGCAGGCTCCGTGCTGGAGGGGTCCAGGCATCCCCCCACACCAGCGTCCCTGGCTAAAGCAGAGACACACAGAGGGTGAGGTTGGACTGCTTACAAGGCTGTTTGGAGAAAATACTCAGGCATTCCTTTATTCTGTGAAATTACATGAGGAATTTCAAGTGCTGGCAGGACACCTTGAATTTTATAGGAAGGAACTTTTCTGTTAAATAAATAAAAATTACCCCCGCAAAAAAGTGAAGATTTTGCTTTTGGCACCATGCAATTTTATACATGATGGTACTCTCTCAAGTAACTATTTTATATTAATGAAAGGAATACTTTTTAGCTTGCATTTATAACCACTGTGCAAGGAGAGGTTGGGGTTTTTTTGATTATCTTCGTGGTCCTGGCTGCAGAATAACATATGTTGTATAAGCCATGCAATAGATGCTGAAGAAGCGTGTAACAGTAATGAAACTGAAAGTGTTCTATAACATGAAAGATTTTGCCATCTGCTACTTTAATATAATACAAATGGATTATCTTCCTCTCATGAAAATTATATATTAAATCTAAGACAGCCAGACAAAATAAATTGCGATTTAAGAAGTGGTGGAAAGTAGCACAGTTAAAATTGAATTTGAGGAGTAGTTGATGGATGCTGTAAAATCCTTTCTAAAGAGGTTTCTGGAAGTGTGGAAGAAGGCGAGTATCTTAATTAAAATGTGTTGTAACAGTTTTTTAATTTGGCCTCACGTTTATCATAACAACAAAAAAAGAAGCTAAGAACCCAATGCCTGTATCTCTAGTGGAAGGCACATATTTCTAGCTTACGTTAATCTGGTTTTGTGGAAGTTGAAGTATTAAAACAGATTGTTAATGCTTCCATCTGGGTCCTATTCTTTCCTTGTGAATGAGCTGAACATTGCAGCAATTTGTTTGTATTTACTGCCTTTCTCCTCAACCTTATCACCAGCCCTCAGATAGCTCAGGGAAAGAAAAAGCTTATCAAAACTTCAGGGCTGCACAGTGCTGAGAAAGCAGGCAGCACACTAAGACCCTGGCAGCTTGTTGCATTTGCATCCCTGTGGGGTTTTTTTTCTGTCTTACCGTTTTTGGTTTTTGTAATAAGCAATAAAAAGAATTGATGATTCAGTGTGGGATGCAGGAGACTCACAGAAACTGGAATTGAGATGTCTCGACTCCCAGAAGTTGGCTTTAAGCACAAAAATATGAGTGTTTAGAAAGGAGCAAAATACCTCTTAAATGAACTTACGCAGAAATGATGAAGATTGCAATGGGCACATGCAGAGCGTTAAGCATATTTAGTATCCTACTTTTTTGTAGAGATAAGCTGTTCTCAATAGTTTTTTTGCAAAGCTAAGCAGTGGCACTGTATAGGTAATGATTATGGGCTACTCCAATGAATGCACAAAGATAATTTCATTTCTGTGAGTAGTACCAGTGACTACAATGGGACTATTTCCATGTATAAAGTTAGCTTGGAGCTTAAGTGTGGGCAAAATTGAATTGTGGAAATGATTGAATATATATATATATGTATATATATATACTTCACCTCTTGCAAAAAGGCTATCAGGTAACAGAAATATGAAAGCTCGGTGTAGATCTTCTGTTCTGGGAGATCAGTTACGGATTGTCTTGAAAAGTGGGTGTGAAATCTACTTGTAATCCAGCATTGCAAAGCAAAAGAACTGGAAATGTAAGCGAAGCAGCAGTTGTTAAGATACTGCGTTCTCTTACGGGTATGAAAATCTTTCATCTGAGGCTATCAAAGCACTCAGTGCTTAAGTGAGCGTTACATATTCTTGTAGGAAGGTACTGTTAAGTATGGTCACACAGAGCAGTGAGGATCATGGCTGGTCAGGGATCCTGTGATGAAATAATGAGCATTTGCAGCTCTTAATACTCTCATTAACGATGAGGAATTATTTGTTCTAGTGCTCAGTATTGGCCATAGGCCACAGGTTGGGCTCTATCTGTGGCCATTGCACAGAAACTTTGTTGGCCAGTTCTACCTTCTGCCTGGAAGAATGAGAAGGGTATGGCTATTCCTAGAAAAGTTGAGGCTATGCTAAGCAAACAGGAGATACTGTCTGCTAATATAACTGGACTGCTCTCTGCAAAGAGAATCTCTTGGAATGGTCTGCCTGGGGAGGTGGTGGAGTCACCATCCCTGGATGTGTTTAAAAAAAGACTGGATGTGGCACTTGATGCCATGGTCTAGTTGAGGTGTTAGGGCATGGGTTGGATCTTGAAGGTCTCTTCCAACCTAGTGATTCTGTGATTCAGGAGATTTGGAGTAGAGCACTCTCTTGCTCTTTTCTCTGGTCTCTTACCCTGCTTCTCAAAATCAAGATACCCGTAGGCCTGGTCTGCAGACTCTGCAGTGCACTATAAGCAGTGCAGACAACCAGGATATTCTTTGCCCATCTCCTGTAACCCTGTATGTGTTCCCAGCCGTACCAGCCAGCAGAGCAGCATTCCCAGTGTCAGTAGTTTACTCCATTCTGAGGATGTGACACACCTCCATCAAAGCACTTCTACACTACCATAAATGAAGTTTCTTTTGGAAGACCATTTGCATGATTTATAGTTAATAAACCAACAGTGAAGAATTTAAACCTAAAATAATTGTGCCAAGATGTGTGAAAATTTTAACACATTCCTGTGATTGGAGGGGGGTAGTTTATTGCCATGTTTCTACACAAGTTGTGGGCAGACTATGCTAAGCATGGTATTAAAATGATGAAGAACTAAAGGGAATTAAACTCAGCTGCTCCTGAACGATCTCTCTTTTCTTGTACTGCCCTAGAGGACCAGAGTACTGTTGAGCCAGGCTGTCTCTGCCCAATACCAGCAGGCTACAAATACCCCACATCCAAACCAGTGAAGGAAATCTGCGAAGAATCCCTCTGCCAGAAGAAAAAGCAGGAGTTATTTTTCCTTTAAAATCTGTGTGGGGACAATGTGGGGAAACATCAGCTTGCAGATGGATTAATAAAACCTCTCAAAGAGGACTTTGTTGGGCTGGCTGCACAGCCGACCTTCTTCGCAGTGATGCACGATGCATGTGCCAGGCACTCAGGAGTGGCGTGTCCCTGTGCCACTAGGTGGCAGTTTAGGGACACGGCAGTCACTTGGTTTGGTTCATTATGCAGGAGCTGCATCACCAGAAATAGGGTGCTTCTTTTTTTTTTGTTTTGTTTTGTTTTGTTTTGTTTTGTTTTGTTTTGTTTTGTTTTGTTTTGTTTTGTTTTGTTTTGTTTTGTTTTGTTTTGTTTTGTTTTGTTTTGTTTTGTTTTGTTTTGTTTTTTTCTGTTGGATGTAGCTATTTCTTTATTTGTACCAGCCCCTGCACCCTGGCTGCTGAACTTTGCCATCCCCATGTCCTGGCAGCAGGGAGCCGTGGCCAGCCCAGTGACCCAGCCACAGCCAGTGGGTACCACAGCCCTGAACGTGAGCTGCAGGCTGTCCCTGACACACACATCACAGCACTCAGCTCCCAAAAAATGTCTTGTTCTCACAGGTTTTGAAATCTTACCCTTTTTGACGTTTTCACTGCAATTTATATTTGCTTTCACCAGAACACAAGGTTTACCCTTTCTTTCCCTTTTCAGTTCCCTTTGGTTTAAAACAGTATTCTCCTGCAATGAGGCCATTTAAAAAAAAAAAAATTTAAAAAAAAGGAAAAAATACAGGGTGGTTCTGCAAAAGTTCAGGTTCTGGGTTTTTTTATATTTTTCTTTCCTCTCTAGCCCCTTATCTGACAGTGATTTCAATTTTTCTGATTATTTGAAACTGACATCATAGAATATCAATCTGTTCAGTTACTTCTACACTGTTTGAACATACTGGTTCTTCAAAAGCTTCATTTTTTTATCTATACATAAATAACGTGGAGTGGTAGTTTTGGTTTTTTTTCTTCCTCTCTGTTCTGTGGAATAAGTTAAAATGTTCCTGCTTTTGATGCAAGGTTTCGTATAGACTCCCAACAACTGTGAGCACCAAAAACTGCCTACCTTGCCAGGTTAAGGCAGGTATCTAGTGCTCCCTGACACTAAAAGGTCATTAAAAGCTGTCTTTCCTGTACCCTGGCACTGTTCTGTGTTGAGCAGCAAAGCTGTGCCACCATGAGGACTTTATAGTATGTATATTGCATGTCTCTCTGAAGGGCTGGGTTCACTCTTGCTGTCCCTAAATGGATGAATGGGTTGTCAAATTGATGTGGTCCAAACTTACTTTGTGGTTCTACTCATTGTTTGAGTCTATGCCATCCCCAAATCATTCATGAAACTCTTGTGGACTTTGCCAGGCTACTGCTAGCAGTGCTTAGAGCCTTCGTTTCTTTCAAGTATATAAAAAGTGGCTGTAGAAATCAGGGAGGCTGTGGGCTATTCAGCTTGATGATAAAGAAATGTTCTGTTGCATTCAATGGACTTTTAAAGGTCTTTGATTTTTATAGATGTGCAAAAAAATTGCTTTTTTCCATTTCACTCTATTTGACCAGAAATCTACATTTAGGGAGGAAGCCCTTCATTATATAAAAAGCTTTTCAAAATTCAAATGTAAACATCCAATAGTTATTAAAATTTTTGAAAATTAAGATATTCATATTCAAATACTGGAAATATTACAGTGTGAGGGGCTTTTCGGGGTTTTTTTAACCATCAGTAATACTACAGATGTAGCACTTAAAAAAGGGTGGGAGAGAAATCTGTCAGTCCCTCTCTCCTGAGGAATTTCACATATGTTTTAAAAAAAAAATTTCAAAACTTTCTCCTCTGTGCATATTTGATTACTGTATGGTTGGAGAAGAGCAGTACCACGGAACTAAATTTCCTATGCACCTTTCTGTACAGCTCTTACTGTGTCTGTTATGGAAGAAATAAAAATGGTATAGAAAAGTTCCTTCTTTTTTACATATACCAAATTCAGTGCTTTCTGTTGTTTTTATTTAACTTACAGTTAAGCACTTGGAAACTTGTGACTGCTACAGAGCTTGGTGGGCCTATGCAGAAACCTCTTGGCAACAGTGAGTTAGGTCCTTTGGTGTGCAACAAATTGTTATTATGGCTAAAATCCTGGCCCTTTTAAAGACTGAGGTTTGCCTTGGGCTTGGTTTTAAACACAGGCTTTCACCTGTGTAGAAAGGAGCCTCATTTGAGGAGGGAGCAGGATGGCAGGTTGCCCCTGCTGCCGGGGGCCATTGCCAGCCAGGCTCCAAGTTGGCAGGAGCTGGGAAAGAGGAGAAGAGGCTGGCTGTCAGTGCCAAGTGGCCCCAGCCTCCTGCTCCTGCCTGCCTTGCCCTTCTTGGAGAGTCAGCCCATGGGCTCTGGGCAGAAAACAGCCACACCCTGTTTATAATATCGTGTTTGCTGCTGTGCACCTGGGGACAGGCACTTCTAAATCCTGCCACCCTCCCCAGTGCTCTGCCCTGTCCTGGTGCAGGAAATCAAAAGGTGCAAAAAACTTCCATGAGAGGCAAAGCAAGGGATTAACCCTCTGCTTTAGTTTGCTTCTCAGTCAGATATTTTGGGAATCAGGTGTTTTGTTTTGCAGATGTGTAGATCTGGGTGGTGAGTTTTCAGCTGGGTTTCTGTTTGAAATGTGAGAAGGGAGAAGGGAAGACTTGTCTGCTTTTTTATGACTTGTGTTTTCAGTAACTTTGCTGGAATTTTTGGTATGATTCCGGCTTTGTCACTTCAGCCTCACAAACTTCAAAGACAGAGGCTTACTCCTATGGATTTTTATCAGTTTCAGGTGATAATAAGGTGACAGGGCATATCCAAGATCTTTCTAGCTTTTTTCCACTCTTGTAGTTTTTTCAGAGTATTTAGGCCATAATGGTAATTCTAGAAAAAATTCTGAGTACTAGATTGTTTACATTCAGAGACGTGGTTCCTAATGCTTCACTAAAAAACTTTTCTCCCATTTTCTCAGCACAATAAAATGCAAGAATATGGTTTCATTAAAAATCTGGGAAAGACATATGTCATCCATTCAGCCATCACCCTAGATCTCCATTTTCCCTACTGTTGAATTGTTAAAGTAACTTTTCTTTTATGTGTAACATTTCCTTTCATTGACTTTATTGTATGTGACTGCTAGTCATTTTCTGGGTGTAGCAATGACTGATTTGTTGTTGCAGACAGAGCAACCATCTGAGGTTGAATTACATCCTCAGATGAACAGACCCCCATCACAGGCAGAAGAAAACAGTTCAGCAAAAAAGGTGAGATCTGCACACATTTTACCATTATGGAGTGATTTGCCTTCATCAACAAATGTGGTTGTTTTAAGTTTAAAAGCAATTAAACAGATGGTTAGGGTTATGTTTTTACATGTTTACATTCTCTGGAGGTCAAGAGACTGGGGAGAACTGTGATCATATGTGACACCAACTTGGATAAATCATTAAGAAACCTCTTAGTATGTACACATTGATGCACATGCTTTGAGACAGGCAGCTTGCCATTTATTTCAAATCAATAGGGGCTTGTGGAGCCTTAGGGAAAACAAAAAAGTGTTTGATTGTACTCTAGCCCTGCCTCACTGCAGTTCCTCCAAATTGTGATGCACTTCTTGGTTTCAGTTATTGAGGATTAGATTTTGATGTAAACACACCTGTTTGCTAGAGGTCAGGATCTGCCACTAAATGTACATAGACTGGGGGAAATTTTCTCAAAATGTGCAGTTTCTAATATGTTTTTGTATGAACCTATCATTTGTAAAAAGTAAGCACTGAAATTAAAATGGCACACTTCAAAGGGGCTTGCTTAGGGATGGAGTGACCTTAGCAGTGGCTGTAAGTGTTTTCTCCTCCTGGTCCACCACCAGCCTCAGCCAGAACAGGTGTGGATAGGGGGTAAATACACATCCTCCCCATTCTGGCCCCTCCTGCAGCCAGAGGGCACCTGCAAGACATTTACTCAGCCCAACCAAGAACTTTTGGCAGGTGCTGGTTGTACCTTGCCCAGGGAGCACCATCACACTTCTTAGTGTAATACAGGACACAGGCAAACATCCAGTGTCATCATTTTCTGCATGTGGCAGGGCTTTCTGGGCAGTGTCCTTGTTCTGCTTGTGCTCATCATATGCTACTTCTAGCCTGGCCCTGCTTTTTCCTTGCTCTGCTTTGTAGCCTTGCTGGGGAAATGAAGTCCTTGTGGTCCACCTATTTCGTGCTCACCCTCATCCCACCTGGTTCCCTAAAATGCAGTGAATCCTCAGGCTGTGGGAGGCAGGTGGTTGTTGCACTGCTGACCCACCTTGCAGCAGCCAAAGAGCCCCTGCCCAGGGATCTGCTTGGACCATTGCATACAGTATTGTGTTTGAAAGGGAAGAGGGATTTATCCTGTGGATTTGGTAGGGTTTGGGCAGTTTAAGGTAGACTGGGATAGTGTGTTTGGCATTACAGTTGTGGAAGGCATATGCAAGTTCCTCCCTTGCTGTATGGGGTGTGTTTGCAGGGAGCTGTGCCTGTGCAGAGGATTTCAAAGCATGGCATTACCAGAGATCTGTGCAATCATGATGTGCTGACATCCTGATCAGAACATCTGATAGTATTTATAGATTTTTTTTTCAGTAATTACAGAACTGTTTTTTAATGTTTAAACCTTTTTTCTTATAATTCAAATTATTTTAATAATTGCAACCCTTCTAATATGAATGATTGATGGTCTTATATTCGTTACATTTTGTATCACTCATAGTAATCTTTTCTTGTGAGTCAGGCTGCTTACTACAGTGTTGATTTCTTCCCTTGTAATTGCTTTGTCATTAAATGTTTCCCCATTAATTTTTTGTTTATTTTATTGGCATTTGGTGTAAACACAATAGTGGGGTAATCTAGCCCAGTAACATGTGCGATGGTGAAATTTCATCTTTGGTTATGTCTTTGATGCTGAGAAAACCTGTCTCAAGTCAATTCAACTTTTTGAGTCCTAGCTTTCTTATTCATGAAATGAGGCAGTAATAGTTATATCACTTGTAAAATAGATCTAATAATAAAATACACTGAAGAGGATACATTTAAAATTTAAATCAGCTATAAGGTGGTAAAACTCCTTCTCATTGCAAAAGAAAGGATGTCTTAATTTATAGTAATGAAAACACTTCTTACCACTGAAGTAATAAAAATCCAAGACACTGCTTTACCTAGAAAACCCAGACTATTCCTTTGATGTAACTTATCAAGAGAAATAGCTGGGCTTCTATACTTCATCATGTTAATTTTGCATGGATAATTTCATGTATTTGTATTTCAAAAGTGTATTCAGTGTTGCTTCATGTAAGAGGAGGGGAGAAGGCCTTACTGCCAGATGTGTGAGGCAGTAATTTGGGATGCAAGTGATTGATTATTGATTCTTTCCAACTGAGCATAATCAAAAATAAATCTTGCTCTGTTTTTAATGCTTTTGGGTAAACTGGGGGCTAGTACATCTATTTATACCCCTCCCTCCACCTCCACCCAATGTACTCTAAGCTATACAACCCAGTTGTGAGGAGCCTGTCATCCAGATGAAGGCAAAACTCCCTCTCATTCATGGAGGGATTGCAGGAGTTATTGTTCCTTTTTCAAAGTCAGAAACCTGAGAGGCTATTACCAAATTGGAATTATGCTCTGTATGTCTTTAAATTATGAAATCTTAACCAGCTGTCAGCAATTTATGTGTCACAAGTACCCTCCAGCCTAATGATGGGACACACATGGCCTGAGTTAACACTGCTGTGCTTTTTCCTTTCAGGAGGTTGTTCTTGCCCAACCACCCTCCAAACCTGCCCGCAGGAAGCTCCGGACAGAGGCACAAGGGCTGGAGACCCCTGAGCTTTCTCCCACTATAAATGTGACTTCTTCCCTGCCAGCAGTCAAGCCTCACCTCCCAGTCCAAAAGTAAAAACCTGTACCAAGCATGCCAAACTGCAACATGAGATCTGATGTAGCAGGGTTTGCTCTTTGTATAATTTTGTGCTTAATAGTTCTGCTTCTGAGAATGCTTCACAAGATACAGGTCTCTGAAATCTATATCAGTCTTCTCAAATGCAGACTAAGCCTGTAGTGACTGTCAGTGGTATTTGATAGGTAGATAACCTCTTCAGAGGTGTCCTATTTCAGTGCCTGGTAGACATGGCTGAGGAGCAAGCCTAGCTGTTCAACCATCTCTAGCATGAGCATCTCTCACACAACTTGTTTTATATGTGAGGGTGTGTGTTTCTGCCTTGCATGTCCTCTGGAATTTTGCTCCTTCATGTAGACAGATATGACCAAATTAATGCTCGGGAAGCTGAGTCATGAAATGCTTGATGTTGATCATATCCTTGTGATATTTCTTCATTGCAAGGCATGTTGGAAAGGGGCTTGCCACTGATGTGAGATGGGACACAGACCACTTGCAGTCCATCTGATAATGGCCAAACCCAACATGTGTTGTTTCCACTCATAAATACAGCTGTCAAAGCTGTCAGCAACAAAGACTCGTAGGGATTTCACTCTATGTGTGTTTAATAGTGGTGAAGAAGGGGCTGTACAAATGGTAAGCAAAGGCACTTGGAACCCTATTGGGTCTGTGCATCTCCCTCAGGTGAAGCACTGTGCAAATATTATACCCCACCATCACCCCGGGCCTTGCAAAAGACATCTGATTCAGTCTGAAACAAAATCAAGCTGCCCAAATCAATTGAGTGTTTCTTGCCAGACTGTTTATCAGTAGACTGAATCTCAGCTGCATAATTGGAGATTAGAATAAGTAATAAGACTCCTAGGATGCTCTTAAAGTACTATTTTGTGCTTTGGGAGTGCATATTCCACAGTGGTTCAAAGATAACAGCATTTGTTAACATCTCAATCCTGTCTTGTCTATATCTTTCCTAAAATGTTAAAATGGCCACAGACATATATTGCCTTGCTTTTATTTTTTTCCCTATCATTTATTACTTTATAGCCTATGGAGAGTAGTTTTCAGGAAAACAGTGAAGCAGAAAACTGACAGTTCACTGGAAGATAACAGCATAAAGTCCTGTCGCTGTGCTGCAGGAAAGAGTTTATTGCAAAAATCAGTGTCATCAGCTCTGTTAAGAGAGAGGAGCTAATGGGGACTGTGTGCCACTGGACCATATTTAAATAGGGCCTCTGTTTTAGATCAAATCTGGCATTAAAGAGCTCCTGTTTCCTCATGTAGAACGTTAAAATAATCTATTTGGAAAACAGATATTCAGTCAGTATTTTCTGTATTTTCTTTCTTTTTGCTGTTATTATCTCTCTTGCTTTGGATAGGTTGGTCCTTATGTACAGCTGTCTCTTTTTATACCTGTCTGCATAGCTGTCATTTCCTCCAGATCAGTTACCACAGGCTATGAAGCAATAAAAATTCTTAATTAATAAAATAAGTTCTTAAAATGAAAAAGATACATCCTTTATTTTAGCAGCAAAAGAGCTGAGGGAAGTCAGTCAATCATCTTCATGTTTGTGATGTCATATGGTTTTGTGGAAATGACTGCTTTGAATAAAAGAAGCATTAATTTTTGAAGTAAAGAAACATCAGAATCAGCAAAACTCTGAGACAGAATTTTCATGCCAATGTCCTTTCCTTCTGTATAGAACAGTTTTTGTATTTTCTGTTAATCATTCCTGACTCTTTAAACTCTACAAGTCTCTGAAAACAGCTAGTGCAAAGATGCTGCAATAAGCAGAGCTATGCAGAGATCATTCCTAAGCTCAGTGAGAATGCAGTGATTTTGAAATAATTGAGACAGCCTAAAATATTTCTGTCATTCAGGTTAACAAGTTTCAAATATTCCACCTGATTCACCCATCTCATTTCAGTGTTACATTTTTTTTTCTCTTAAATGTGTAGTTTGTACCTTGTCTTTGAAGCATAGTCCAGGGTGCAGAGTTATGCAAAATGGGTGGCTGCTCTTCTGGCATCAGCCAATGTTGAGACTCCTAATTGAAATGTCTTGTATTTATGTGTCTGGCAGACAGTCTTCCAAGCAGAAAAGGGCTATTCAGACTGCTATACGAAAAAACAAAGAAGCCAATGCTGTGCTCGCCAGGTTGAACAGTGAGCTCCAGCAGCAGCTGAAGGTAAGGAACACATTGAAAATCAGTGACAAAGCTCCCTGCAATCAGTTAGGTGTCACCTCCAGCAGTATTGAAATCAGAACAAAATGTAGGACAGTAATTGAAATAAGCACAGAGATGAAAGCTTTTAATGAGAGCACATTGCCATCATTCCTTGGGTCAGGTCTTATTTGCTTCCATCTTCAGCAGGCCAGTGCTGTTACCTGTGTTTTGCAGCAAGAAAAGACAGAGAAGTTTGTCTAAGTTCACAAAAGAGAAGAAAACAGAACTTGTCCTTCAAGTTGTATTGCTGTCTGGAAGCTGTCTGATGGAGCAGGGCTCTCCTGGTTTTATGGAGACCAGAAGACTTGATGGGCACTCCTCAAGCACATCTTGCACTGAGGCTCAGGGGGGTTCAAGTGCAGTCCCCCTCTGGGGCTCTGAGCCTGCCCAAATGGGGAAGCAGACCCTGAGGAGTTGCAGTGCAGCCCAGCTCCCACACTGGCAGGGAGCCCTTTCATGGGAGCTCAGTGAGAGCCTGCCTGGCTGCCCTTTCCTGGAGCAGGGTGGTGCATGTGAGCATCCCAAAAGTTCTGACACGCCTCTCCTCCTGCAGGAGGTTCACAAGGAGCGCATTGCCTTGGAAACCCAGCTGGAGCAGCTACGTCCTGTCACCGTCCTGTGACTCCCTACATGGCTGTGCAGAGCAGCAGCAGAGCAGTGTCCAGCAGCCCTGCAAGGACAGGAGTTCTGTGCAGCTGAGCAGGTCTCTGCCAAGGCAGGGGGCAGGACTGGCCTTGCTGGCTCTCTCTTCACCCCATTACGCACATTTTGCCTTTGCAGGTGAGGAAGGTACAGAAAACAAATACCTGATTATGGAATATTTCTGAGTGGGGGGTGTTTTGCCTTCTTTCCTCCCCCTTCTCAGCCTAATGTGTAAATGCAGTTTATCACTGAAATGAATAACCTGTGAGTATTTTATTTATGTAAAGAATTCCTGATTTATATGCGTTTTGGCAGCACCTCCTGCCCTGATCATTAAGAGGTACAGCATTCCCGAATTCTTGCTTAAATTCAAAACTCATCCTCTGAGATGTGCTTCTGGATGTTACTGATTCATGTAGGATTGTATCATTGTAGAGTACCTGTGGATTTAACATCCCATAGGAATAGAACTTGCAAGATGTACAGAATCTTTATCCTCAATCACATGTCAAATAATTATTTTCTTAGTACTGTTTATTATGCAATCACGGATGTATTTTAATGTTAGAGAACTTGTATTTTATTAGTTCAAGTCATATAAAAGAACAGTAAAAAATACTAAAATGTAATTATTTTGGAAATTAGGAAAAAAATCTTTTTGAGCTACAGCTGTTTCTAATCACCAGTATTTGAGCACTTGCTTGCAACTACCAGTATCTCTGCATTCTTTTAGCATGTTTGAGATGGCTGGTGTATAGCTTTCTTCTTTTCTTTTTCTTTAACCAACAGTGTATTTCTAACAAGAGGTTAAAAATGTATTCAGGGCATTTTTATAAAAGCTATTCTATGTACATTTGTATTAGTCTGCTTTGTTGTCTTAATAGCTACTGATTTAAGGATGTGTACAAGAACTGTACTTCCAGAAGAGGGAAGATAGCAGAAGTGCTATGTATGAGGCTATAAAATGTGAGATGGAAGTAATTGCCTTTTACAGCAGGCTTTTGTTGAGGTTCCTTTGCACATCAGTGGAGATGCTACTGATAGGAGAAAGCTGCTAATGCCCATCTATTTTCTAAACAAAGAAGCAAAGATTAATCTTTAACGTGTGTTTGATCTAGGGCCAGCTGAATTCCTTAGGGAGTTTTCCGTGGGTGCAGTGGTTGGTGGCTTTGGTGTCAGTTCTTAGAGTGGAAGCTGGTTAATGAAAGTTGCTGTATTTCTTGGGGCAGTACTCTTGGATTGGGTGACTTCAGATATAATAATGTCAACCCTGCTCCCACCATGGGTATGGTGTCCTTTACTGCAAGGAGATGTCACCTACCTGTTGTCCACCTTGAACATGACCCTGCACGTGTCTCACTGACCTGATTTAAGTGTATGTGGTCACCTTGCAGCAACGGTGCAGCAATTTTGTCACCCTTGTGAGTGTGGTGCTCGCTCCCTGTAGCTGTTGGATTGCCCTGGGGCTGAGAGGAAGGAGAAGCAGGTTTGGAGCAGCTGGGAAACCTCTCCTTGGGGTGTGTCATGGAATGGCTACCATGGGGTATCACAGGGCACTAGACCAGCAAACAGTTTTGTTGAGAGATAAGCAAGGCATCGCTGGGAGTGTTTAAAGTGTTTAAAGGAAACAGTCTACTCTTGCTGGAAGGAACGTGGAAGGGGGACATGAATCCAGAAGTCTGCGGGTGAAAATAAGCATTGGCAGAGTGCTGAAAGTCTGTTTTTGTAATGCACTGTTTTTGATTCAACTAAAGATCACTGTGACAACAAGCAACAACTGTTCTTCTGGATTTGGGACTTCTCTCATGTGGCTGTTGCATAGCTGGGGTCAGATGGTCATTCCTGGTCAGTGACAAAATGTGAGGAATGTAAGCTTTTCTGGGAATCTGCAAAAGAGCCACTGCCCTCTTGCTAATGGTGGTATTGCTGAGAACTTATCATCATTTATTTCATTTGTTCATAATACTACTGAGTCATTCCTGAGATTTAATGAGGTTAAGTGCTCACTCTGTTTGCTTTTTAGTTCATACATTGTCATTTGGTTAATAAGACCTTACTGTTTCATAGGAAATAATCATATGTCACACTTTTTTTTTATGGGTGATTTTTTAAGGAAAGCTTTTAAATTATTACAAAGAAGTGTGCACATTGCATTTTTAAGGCAATGGAGGACTTTTTCATGTTTGATAGGAGCTTCCTTTGAAATAATCTCCCATCTATTTCACCTGAGTTGTTCATGGAATAGATGCTGTTCAAGGGAAGAGTGGAAGAGTCTGCTTTATGCTGTCTTTTTCAAATGTCTCCCTTCTAAAATCCAGGAGTTTATCTCATTCACTGGAAATTATGATACTTGCTTAGCCAACAATGAAATACTTGCTTGGCTGTTACTTTACCACCGGATTAATAAATAAAAGTATTTAACAATCCCTGCATTTTTAGCATTGCAATCAAATACCCCACTCAACCTCAATGACTAGAATGTGAGTTGATTTGTATTCTTTTTGGTAAAATGTCAGCCATGGTGATGATACAATACTTCACACATCAGTAAAGTGAAATATTCAAGGAGAGGTGTCAATGTGTTATATATATGATGCATATGATACTCTTCTGTATCTCAATGCACTTATGATAGCCCATACAAAATGAAAAAACCTGTCTCTTCTTGGGAACCTGTTAGCATTTTGAGGAGAGGAGAAGGCATCATGAAGCTGTGACAGTGCTTCTGGCAGTTGCTCCATCCAGACACACTCATGGCTACTGTTAACAGGCCCTGGCTGGTCCAAATTCACATCTCAATCCAGTATTACAGATTTTCTTCAAAATTACTTTTTTTTTTAGAAGAATGTGGGTGAAGCAAAATCATAATTTCTTGCAGAAACCTTTACTTTCTCAAACTTTGGATGGGAGATGCTCCTACATCCAAATGCCATTTGGTCAGAAAGGGAGACCTCACTGGCTTAATGTTCAGGGTACTTTCTTGAGCTACAGGTGAGTGATCAGCTTTAAGCCCCTGACATCCCTGACCCAAAACAGCAAGTAAGGTCTGCCTGCCCCAGCTGCCAGCCTGATGAAGGAGTAGGATCACATTCCCATGCATGAGCTCTCACTGTCCCCAGTTTGTGCTTTCTGTAGGTACTTGGGCAGAGCACAACATGCCCAGCAAGAGAGGATAAATGGAGCAGGAGCACACGTCCTTGCATCTGAGAGGATGTGTTGACCATGAGCCTGGTGCCCCTTTTCAAGTTTTCAGTGGGCAAAATATTTTGTCTGCAGAACAGGGCTAGGCAGAGCAGATAAGGATCTTCTTCAGTGTGTGTCTAAGTGTATTTCTTTATGAGTCTGTTAACATTCATATCACCTGACACCTGTATTTGTTTCAATCTATGGTAATTCCGTGGTGAAAAAAGAAAAATGCCCAGCTAAGTGTAGTGACTGATTGCCTTTGTAGATAAGCCATTTTTATTTGAGCCTTTCAAAATAAATAATGATCTGGTAATTAAGCAAGGCAAACAGTTTCCATTTCTGAGTCATTCCTTTATTAAACAAACTACCTGTGAACACACATTAATCCTTAAGGATCAATGTCCTTCTCATAGTTATTAATTATACTAGGATGCAGTAGAAACATTACCAACTCTTTCCAGAAAGTTCAGTTTGCTCTTTCAGAGAGTTTTGGTCATGTAACAAAAGTGTATTTAGTCAAGGCAGCCTGGTTACTGGTAAATTGCTGAATATACTGTTAAAGTCAAAATATTATCTTCAGACTGCATGACAGTAGTTTTCCTGCTGGAAATTCCATACCCACATCAGGAAGAGGAATTCATTTGGCTGTCATCCAGACAGTTCCAGCTTGACAGATGATCAGAGGGCTGGAGCACCTCTCCTATGAAGACAGGCTGAGTTCAGGTTGTTCAGCCTGGAGAAGAAAAGGCTCTGAGGAGACCTTATAGCACCTTTTGGTACCTAAAGGGACTCCAAGAGAGCTGGAGAGGAACTTGTTATAAAAGAGCATGTAGTGATAGGACAAGGGGGAATGGCTTAAAACTGAAAGAAAGCAGGTTTGGATTAGATATATAAGGAAGAAACTCTTCAATGTGAAGGTGGTGAGACACTAGAAGAGGTTGGCCAGAGAAATTGTGGCTGCCCCATCCCTTGAAATGTTCAGGGCCAGGGTAGATGGGCCTCTGAGCAACCTGAATAGTGAAAGGTGTCCCTGTCCACAGCAGGGGGGTTGGAACTAAATGATCTTCATGGTCCTTTCCAATCCAAACCAGTCTCTGATTCTACAACACTGCCAAGGCTAGCCAGCATAGGGTGATGAGGCTGTGCATGGTAAAATGACCACAGAGGTGTGGTTGGGATTTGGAAACCTTCACAGGAAGCATTTAGGATGGGCATAATGGTAAAATTGCCTGTTGGTGATGCATAGGTTACTTTCCTCCCAGCTAAGCTTCCAAATCAGGAGGAAGAGATCCTGTAAAAGTTGCTAGCTGGGAAATGAGGGATATCCATTTTCCAGTACCATCAGTCTTTCAGTCTTCAGCATACACAGTCCTTGACAAGAAAATACATGGGTTCATGAAGCCACATATTTTATTGACTAAAGAGTAAAATATTTTTTTCAGGAAAAAAAGTAAATCTTAGTGATTTAGTATCTTTGAAAAGAGATTATGTATTTTGAAGCTTTTTTCAGCTATCTTGATATGTGCTATGAACATATGCATTATGTTTTACTCTGTTACTGATTTTTTGATATAAAAAGGTTGTATTGCAAGCATTATGGTTGTTAATCTAAAAAAATACCCCAAGGCTATTATATATTTGAATTTTAACTTATAAATTAGATAGCCAGATTTAAGTAATTTGTTTTCACAGCTGCAGACTGTCCCCGTGGTAAGCTGCAAAGTGTATAGTGTTCTATGCTATGCCCATCTAATTTTGGAAAATGTATGTGATATGAAGCTGGGTGCTACATTAAAATAAAAGCGTCCAATGAGTTCAAATTGCCTTGCTTTTGTGGTTTATTTGGGATGTTGATAGTACAGATCTGCCAGGAGACCAGAAACTGTGACACCCTGTGGAAAAAATACCATGTGGAAATGGCTGACCTTCAGCTTTGAAAGTTGAAATCACTTACATTGGGATTTTGTGTACACGACAGAGGCAGAGAGAGACTCATTTGAAGTGAAATTGTATTTCCTTAGGCTCCAGTTAAGTCAAAACTTCATCTTTGCTTTGTCAGGCCTTGCTTTGGCAGAATTCAGAGATAACTCCCTGATTTAGCCCAAAGAAGGACACTCTTTCACCACTGTGAAGGAAAAACCATTCCCAGCCTCCAGCAGACCCTTAGTCGGAGGGTGGCCAGGCAGGACCTGTGAGGGGACTCCAGCACCCACCCAGCATCCCTGTGATCAGTGGGTTTGGCCCCTTGTCAGCTGCAAGAGCTGAAATTAAGCTGAGAAAAGGAAACCACTTGAATAGCTGCCCTTTGTGGGCAGGGAGCCAGAGGGGACAGCATATTCTGCTCTTTAACTAGTGTGATTTTTAAGAATTATGTCACAGCTATCCAAAGAGCAGAGCTTTAAAAGAGGAAATAATGAGTGATAAATTAATTCTTCCAGCATTAAGCCATGACAAGGGATGTTTTATTGGCCTAAAAGTATGTCTCTGGTGCACGTGAGGCACAAGGCCAAGGCGTTAAAAACTTCTAAATATCCTGTGGGGAGTTTTCTCCATCAGCAGTGGGATGGATTTAGATGGCTCCTCCATTCTTAGTTTTTACAATTAGATGGTACTCTGGGGTGCCTTCATGCAAATCTAGATTGGCTCTCTGTATTTAAATTCATGGTTCCAATAATCTTTCTTAAAAATTAAAAATGCATCTTCCTGCTCCAGAGGAAAGTTCTTATGAAATGTGAAACAAAAGAAGTAGGAGAAGCTTCAAAGACCCTTTTTTTCCCTGTTTTTTAAGGTAATGCTGCTTTACAAGAGGGCCTGCTTCAGTGGGATGTTTACATGGATTTTGTAGTAAAGCAGAATAAAGGAAAATTAACTTAGAAATGGAATCCCTAGGTATCTGTAGCAGAATCAGAGCTCCTTCACCTCATGGTCTCGTTGCTCCTTCTGTTTTACAGTGCCCTCAAATGCTCCTTGGAGCAGGAGGCCCTGGGGATGTGAGCTCCACTTGCAGCAGGCTCTCATGTCCTCAGTATTGCCTCAGTACCCACCCTTTTGGGCTCACATCTGGAAGCAGTGGCATTAGCTGTGTCCCAGGTGTGTTAGCCCAGTAGTCCCCCTACTACATGCTGAATCAGTATTCCCAGTTAAATCCTGGATTGGTTTATGTTTATTGATTGCTAACTTAAATTGCACGAGGCAGGAAAAATATCTTGTCTGAGGACGTTTTGAGGATGCTTTATGCATCAGAAATGTGATGGGCTAGACAAGACTAAGGCTATATATTGCATCTAGTCTGGTTTTTGTGGGAGGGACAGAGGATGGGAGGGAGAGGGGGAGATTGCTTCCTTAGCCTAGGCTGATCCTACTAGAAATGTTATCTTTTTACATGCCATCCCTGGTTTATGTAGGGAGCTCATCAGTGCACTGTGGTTTTCAGTAAAACGTGGGTATAACAGCTGGCAGATGTGCAGGTAATGCCTCACTGCCACAGGCTCTCCACCAGGACCTCATTGCCCTCCAGAGATGAGCAGGAGCATGTGGGAAGATGGTTTGTAAGGACAGTGCAGAAGGCAATCTTTCCCAATGAATTACAGCTGTACTGATTGCTGAGAAGTGGAAACAGCCTTGCCTGCCCAATGAGGATGGGGGTTATAAAAGAGTGGATCAGCTGGTTTAGAGTAACTTACAGTTATAGTTGGAGCTTGAGACTGAGAGTCTGCTGCAGTTTGGGATGGAGTCTGCTGGCTCTGCTGTGAGGAGGAAGGGACATGTGGTTGTGCAAGGGACAGACAAGGTAAGAAGATGCTGTGTGAGGGACAGACAGGATAGGCAGCCAGGTAAGGGACAGGTTGGGGTTTAGCCAGTCACGCAGAAGGAAGAAGGAAAATTGTAGAGAGGAGAGAGGGAGTCAGAGCTGTGTGGAGCTGCCTATGAGGAAAGGAGTCAGAGTTGCCTGAAAGAAGGCATGAAAAATTTTTAATGAAGGACTGACAATGGTGTCAGTCCAGTCCATCTTGACATAATTGCCACAGGAGCAATGTGTGTCAGCCCTGTGACAGCAAATGGCATCCAGAGCCCAGTGAGGAGAAAAGAGGAGAAGGAGGCAGTATGTCAGCTCTGGTAGGACCACGATGGAGAAAAAATGTGACTGGAAAAGTAATCATGCTCCTGGGGTGGCAGGGAAGTCAGCGTGCCTCCGCCTCTTTGCACCATGTGCACACGAAAGAATAATGTGCTTTAAAATGCTCCACTGGGCTACTTGCTACCAGGATGCTTGGAGTAGGGCTGCCATGTGATACATGAGCAATTCCCTTTCAAGGTCACCTAAGGAATTCAGTAGTTTGTGCTGTCTGTCACAGGTTTAGGTTGTGTTAAGGCAGCGATGCTGGTGTGAGCAGAGTGATACAGAGCACACTTTGTTTACTGCAGTTCTCACACTCTGATCTGAGAGAAAAAGGCCAGCACATGATCTCACCTGGATTTGTTTTCCAGCCCCGTGCTTTTTATAAAGGACACTGTATACTTGATCAGAAATAATGGCTTCCTGTTTCATTAATGAGTTCTTACAGCAATTTCCCTTCAGAGTAATCACCTTGGGTGAAGGAGGTGTGCACTTCCAAAAGCAATTGACCCACCTCCCAGCGGGTCATACTGGGGGCACCATTCTCCACTAACAGAAAAGCCACTCCTTTTTGGGTGTCTCAGTTTGGATGCTAAAGAAACCAGTACTGCCAGAGTCATCATACACTTGAAGCTATTCATCAAAATGTCTCCTGGGACTAAAAGTCCCTCCTTGGGAAAGGTATGTTTCCAGCATGTAGTACCATACCACATAGAGGAGAAAAAAAAAAAAAATTGTTGCTTTGGTTGCTCTCCAAATATCTGGTTGTGTTACTCAGAAGCTGCCTCTTCAGGGCTGTGTTTTTTTAATTTATTGCTGCAAAAATCCTTGGGAACTTTGATCCAAGCATCCCAAGACTTCTAGGGGCTCTGATTTGGAACTGACCTTCCTGTTTCACTACAGTCTATTTACTCCTATCAATCACTCATATTAAAGAAAGTAGTAACACATATACATTTATTTGTACAGCCTTTCAAACTGCTGCTGCAGGTATGTCATGCTTCAATTAGAGCTGGCCATTAAGTGCACTTGGAGCAATGTCAGAGTGAGAGCAAACAGGTCATGGATGTTTGGGTCAAGTGTGGCAGGCTCCAGGGCTAGTGCTGGACTGCAGGGGCTGAGGTGGAGGCAGGCCAACAGCATCTTCCTCCTGCTCTGAATTTTACCACCATAGGTAGGCTCTAATTTGAGGAAGAAAAATACAGTTTAATTTCCTCCACCTTAGTTATAAATCTAACTTAGCCTAATTCATATTTTAATGAGTTGGATCCTCAGCTGTAGTTCATTACTGTTCTCTCTAGTTTGATTCATTGCCTTTTTTTCTAGATTTGGCACTTGCTTGGTTTAGCACAAACTGGGAAGGCTGAGCAAAGCACAGGTGCTTACTGGCTGGTCCTGCTTTCAGCCCATAGCCTAGGGGGCTCATCTTGCTTTTGTTCTCCTGTACAAATGTATGGTTGGGTTTACAACTTCACTCTGACTTAGTTGACTCTAGAAGTGGCTTTGGTTGCAGGTGATGAAGCAAAGGGCCTCTATGTCACATCATCTGGATGAACATGGTCTTATCGTAGACTTGCAGCTCTGCAAGCTGAATATTGAAATGGTTAGTGGAAACCTGCACTCAGCTCAAACTGAGCACAGGAACCTAAGACTGCATGACATAATTTGGGAAAAGTTACAGAAATAATGATATTTGAGACTAATAGCAACACTAGCACTGGACACACAGGGCTGTAGCTCCAAGTTGGCCCATCTTATTCAAGATGTCACTCTGACATTATGCATTGCTAAAAAAGTGTTAGAGGAAAAAGGAAGAACCCTAAAGTTGTCAAAACCAATTCAGTAGATGGAGTTTGGATGACCACTGCCTTGGCTGACATGCTAGTGTTTCTTCTGGCATCTCTGGAACCTGAAGTGTGTGCTCAAGGCTCTGCTTCCCTTGTGACCACAGTCATTTCTCTCTGCCTTAACTTGAAATACCTGTAATGCACACTCAGCAGTATAAGATCTATACAGACATATTTACAGAAGTTTCTGCTTTACTTTTCCTTTTGCAATTTGTTATTTGATATTTATTTTTTTAATCTTTTCCTGTGTTATTTTTCTTCAGTATAGACAGGAATTCCCGTCTGTTCAGCCTGTCTTCTTCCAGACATTTTGTCATCTCTAGTTGGTTTTGTTGCTTCTCTCTGGGACTTTTTTTTTTTGTAGTAGTAGTAAGGTAGCCAAATTGAATCCAGTTTGTTGTCATCTCATTTCTAAAGCAGTGACTCTGTAAAATACAGCATTGTGACACCTAGGAGTTTATAGTTCTTATTTTCTTTCTTTCCCTTTATCTGGCAGCCCTGCAAACATCAGCTGGCATCCTGGAATGGTGGGATCATACTAATAATTTGAGAATTTGTAAATAGCACTATATGAGTTTGTAAGAGACAGTGTGAATCTCTGTCTCTCACTCTTTTAGCAGTGTTTGTGTCAAACCTGAAGCATCATTTTAAAGTTAAAATATTTTTGTAAACCATCAGATGCACATGTGAGCTACCCTGCCCATAGCATGTACATTCTGTAACTGCATTTTTCAGAGAACTGCATTGAAAAGTTTCTGCAAGAGCTGGAGAGGCAGGCCTTAGCTGAAAGTCTGTATCTTCCTGAAAAACAGTGCTAATAAAAGGTGTCTCTTCAGAAGGGTATAAACTGTCCTCAGACCTTGTGCTCTTTGATTTCCACCCTCCTGGGTACAGCATTGCTGTGTGCATCTCCTGAGAAGGCAAATCCCAAGCTCAGGAGTTGCTCTGGAATTTATGGTAATGGTGACTCTGAGCATGGGCTTGGGAAGCTCCCAAGGAGCAGGACCATCTTGCAGGTAATTTTACATCCTGAGGTGTCTCATTAACAGACTCATCTATTTTGTCGCAGGAAGAAGCAGCAAGATCAAAGGCAGGAGAAGAGTGAGATAACAAAATCAGTTCTAATAAAAGTAATGGATGTCTCAATTTTTACTTTCCTTAAACAGGAGTATTTATTGCTCTTCTTTGAATTTTGCAAAGCCTTTTGAGGGTTGCACTCATTTTTGTGCACAGACATACTGCACATTTTGCCTTATGCAGCTGTCTTTTATCGTTAGGGAAGAAGTAATAATTCAGGCCTCAAATTTAGCTTTTGTCTAAAAGAAATGAGGTTGATATATGCACTGCCTGCACAATAGGATACCATATAATCCCCTCATCTGTTAGAAGGGCACAAGTTATTTATGTTAATCCTCAACCTAGATGTATCTGTCTGTAGCTGTTACTTTCTGACAGTAGTTTCATTATGCATCTTTTATTGCAGTGGGAAGTGGGTGACACAGGGGAAATGTGAACTTGTTTGCTGCATGTATAAGTTTGCTGTAGGCAAGTGCTTTAGGTTTAAAGCAGTAACTGTGCGGGTCAAGGGTAGCCGCACTACTCAGACAGACTGGTTTTTTTGGTTTTTTTTTTTTTATTGCCTGGGCAGAATAAATTGCAAAGTAAATATACATCACAAAGTGGCAAAACTATACTAAATTCTAGAAGTTCTTTAGGAGCATAAGAAATTAGTAGGAAAAACAATTTTATCTAGAAGAGGTTTCATTTTCACTTTCTGTGCATCATGTTGGCCAAGGTGTGACAAGCCTCAGTGAATGATATTTATGAACCCAAATTTCAAAACCCATGAGGTGAGCTTAAAAACAATGAGATCTAAAAATTAAATGGGAAGTTTGCTTAATGTGACTTCTGGCCCCCGAATTTTTACTCAGGGCCCCTTTTTAATTCTTGACCACAGATTTTTCTGAATTAAAGCTAAGCTTACCCTTATTTAAATCCCTTGCTTCCAACAGCTGGAGCTTTAAGAAATACAGTCAATACTGGGAGAGAGCAAACAGGCAGCAGTGCTCTTCAGCTGTTGATACCCATGCAACAGCACTGCTCCCATCCTAAAGCATTGTATTCAGTGTATAAATAATAGCCTAAAGGTCCTGCTACGATGGAGGGTTCAGTAACTGTGACTTCCAAGGACCCATTGCAAAGGACTAATCCTGTATGTCCTGTACTTTCCTCTAGGACCAAGGTTTACCTTCTCCAGAGGAAAATGTTTGGGATTATTTTACCAGAATGTTTGGGACTATTAGGTGCCCAGTGGCAGGACTAGAGGCAATGGGCACAAACTGAAGCACAGGAGGTTCCCTCTGAACATTGGGAAACACTTTTATTCACTATGAGTATAACACCTGTTGCCAGAGAGGTTTGTAGAGATTCCCTTCTTGGAAATATTCAAAAGCCATTTGGACGTAGGTCTGGAAAACCAAGTCTAGGTGGCCCTGCTTGAGGTGATTTCCAGAGATCCCTTCCAGCCTCAACCAGTGTATGATTCTCTGATTAAAAAAGGTCAATGTTGTCCCATTAGAAATGGGAGCATCCCATCTGCATTGACCACCGTATCCATAGAAGACATTCCTTGCTGTATTTTGCTTATGATTTGTAGCCTGCATGTATCTCATGTTTAGGAAGCAGCTGATCATAATTATTTAGCTGAGTGTTTCTCCAGGGATAATTAATGAAACTGAGTTCTTGTTTCTGTGCCCTGGAGAGGTGGAGAGCAGTGATCTTCCTTGAGGCAAACAGGATTGGCCTCAGCACATAACCCACTTTTTTGAGGACTGTAATTTTTCAGAGAGACTGAATTATTTAATCAACAGTGACCTAATAACATGTATGTGGCAGGTGCAACAGGGCTCAGGGAACTAATGAAGTATGGATGGCTCAGGAGTAAGGGGGATGACTTGGGAAGCTAATATGGGATGAGCCAGCCAAAGAGATTATTTTCTTGCACAGGCAATAGGGAGAGCTCCCAGCTTGTGGACTGGATTCTTTGACCCCCCCAAACAGAGATAGGATGCTTTTTCCCCTTATCTGTAACCAGCTGATAAGGAAATAGAGACCTGGACTTTATTCAGCATTAGCATGAAGACAACTGGGGAACCTAAACTGGTGGGACTGACTGGGGGCAGGTGCTGAGGATTGCCAGCCAATGTCCCACACAGTGCACAGCGCTTCCTGACAGGAAGCTGCTAGTAAATGTGGGTATTTATGGGGTGGATTACAGTTATATTCATAAAATATTATCCTGAGGAAATAATCTGTTTACTTATGAGAGGAAAAAGTGTTTGAGGCTGTCTTTGCTGTCATGGTGTTTGATTCTTTGCCACTGGTACTGCAGATGAGAGTCTGGCTCTCAGATGCCTGCATGCAGAAAGGAAAGATAGTCTAGGCATTAGGGCATGAGCCATGTAAATCTGGATTCAGATCCTTTTCTGTGATCTAGAAAAGCTATCATAGGTGGAGTTAATCTTTCTTGATTCCACCTGGTGAGGAATTAAAACTCTGGTGTCCAGTTGTCTGGGCTCCCTCTGCACTAAGAGAGAAGAGTGCTTTAGGAGGGCAGGCTCCTGCCATGCCACCTTGCTGGTGAGCACAGGAGGGCTGCCAGCACCTCACCATGGCCTTTTACTCTTGTGTCTTAAACCCCCTTGCAGCAGCACTGCTCTCCTGCCTTCCCAGCCCTGCAGCTGCTCCTTCCTGCCATGGCAATGCCCCATGAGCCCTGCTGCCACCTGACTGGGGGAGGAAAATGAGTTAGCACCAACCTGGCAAAAAACAAGTTCTTACCCCAAACTAATTCCTTCCTTTGGCTTGTGATGAGGCCATTCATGCAGCCAGGGCTGAGGAAAGGATCAGCAGCCAAGCCAGGAGCCCATGCCAGTCCCATGTCTACACTCAGGAGCCAAATACTTTCTCCTGCAACCAAGGCCATTATCTATGATGGGCTCCTGGAAGAGAACTAAGGCTATTTCAGCAAGGGCAGAGCCAAGTCCTTACCCAGCACTGCAGAGAGATTTAGGGCAGCAGGGTGTGGAGGAGCCCTTTGTGCAGGGCAGGGTACCACAGCGAGATGTCACGTCCGTGTGGCACCGTGACTCATCGGCTCAGCTGGCCCATGGGCACTCTTAATCCATCCCAGGCTGTTTCTCACATCGAGTTGCTTTGAAAGTTTGAGAAAGTTTGCTTTACTCTTGATTCCTCATTTTTGTACAGCTCACTCCATCTGGGCCTCAAAGTGAAAGCACTGAAATGTTGCAATAACAGCTGTGCTTGCAAGCCTCCTATCCCAGCTGATAATTAAATGCAGAATATCTCTAGAAAAACTCATATCTAGAGAAGACAAGCCCAGCTGTTTTTAAAAAACCCCAAACAACTGAAATAAACATCTGAATCTGCAGGTGCTTGTGTGAATTAAAGCTGCTCTCCCCTTCTCAGGTTAAAGATTTAGCTGAGGTCATGAAGGACCTCTCCTATTGTTTAAAGCTGCTGGTGCATACACTCATAGTTGTGTTAAGCAGCTATTGGCAGGGACACAAAGTGGCCACAGCCATTGCTCCCAACATCTAATGTTTGAAATGATGGATTCTCTGCAGCCACTGCCTGAGCTTGTTAGCTTGACCTGTACCTTCCCAGCCTGCCAGCCAGTGCAGGGGCATGGATCAAGGTTTGTAGGAAAGGTTATTTACTCCAGGCTGGCTTGAAGGTAGGGCTTCACCTGGAGCCAGCTGGCCTCAGCCAAGGTAGGATTGATGGTGCCTGCATGTTAGTGGTAAGAAAAGATCCACTTGATTATAGATTATGTGTATGGTGTACCTCTCTGGCTGGTATGGGGAGCTGAGCAAAATGTGAGCACATCAGAGCAGCTGACCTGAACAAATCGTTATTTTTTCCTCTTTCAGTTGTGGCTTTTTCTGGGTTTAATTTGCTCACAGACTGCAGTACAGAGAGCAATACCTGCATACCCCGATACTGGGCTAGCACAGTGCAGTCCTCCCAGTAGTGGCAGTGGCAGACATAAGCAGCACTTGCCTTGGGTACATCTTGTCTGAAAAACATCTGTGTCTTTTCCCTGGTTTCCATGGTCTGTCTGGAGACAGCTCTAAAAGCTGGAAATGGCCTGGGACTCCTCTGGTGGAAGACCACCTAGTTTTCTCAATGATGACATTTCAGTGTTTCAACTGAAAAGCAGTGGCCTGGGTGTGAGCAGTGTGAGCAGTTGGGGGTCCAGGTGAGAGATGAGGCTGCCAGGGGCACCCAGCACCCACAGGACAGCTGTGCAGGCAGCACCTGCCAGGCTGGAGGGTATCCAGTGCCCTCCAGGGTGGGTCCAGGCAGGGCTGCCATGTGAAAGTGCTTCAGCTTCTCATGTATGTGCGATAAAGACACCAGGGCATTTTCATCCAGAGGTTTCTGTTCCTTCAGTCTATAAAATCTTGAGCTGTTAATTTTTGGACAATATTTATTCCTTTAGGCTTATATGGGTGGGAGGAGGATGGTTTGATGGGAAGAATGGCCAGTGCTTGTTCCCAGGGGCAGGAAGGGCATTTTGAAGGACATGCTGTACATCAGCGCTTTTGTGGAAGGTAGAAACACTTGAACTCTTGGAGAAGTGCACTTTGTAAATCAAGCAAAAGCTTTCCTGAAAATAGAAGGTTGGAGCAAACAGCGGAGGTGATGGGTAAACACTTATGTAGTTCATGGCTACCTCATTCTTCACAGAATTAGCTGTTTTAACACAGCATTAAAATGCTTTGCAGGAATTAAAAGGAGACATACCTAGCCTTTGTATTTGTGAAATGGATTTTGAAAACTGTGGATCAAGTTCAAACTGCCATTGAGTTTGCTTCCCAGATCTACAGAAGTCTTGAAACCACAGTTTTGAGAGAGGCAATTAACTCCTTAACCTCAAGATGTGCATGACATGCAGCGTTGTTAAGGGTTCCCTCACTAATCACTTCTGTGGGCTTCAGTCATCTGGCACACGCATTCCTCAGACAGCCAAATGTAGTGACCCTCCTCTAAAGCAACCTCTGCAACACATCCTTAATTCTTTCCATATTGCACATATTTTCTTAATATACAAAGCTGTGGTATACTGAGTTTGTGGGGGCAGCATAAAATTAGTATAAAAACAAATAATACTGAATCTACTATGCTTATTTTACTACTCTGGTTGCATTTTATTTATTAAAAGCCCTTCTCTTTTTTTCTCCCACTTCTTTTTTCTTCACTTCAGTGAGCTAGCTGACAAATTCCCCAGCTTTTACACTTGAGCTTTGCAGAACTTAGGGTATTTGTTGGAAAATTTAGTTTGAGCTTATAAACTTCTTGAGATAGGAGGCTGAATTCCCTTTCAGTGATGAGCTCTAGATGACAGGAGACTTCAGCAGGAACTTCAATCAAATAGTTTTCACCTCCACTAACTTCCCCTTTTGAGTGAGGCTCCAGGGGGTCAGGTGTCTCTTGACCTAAAATATTTCCACCTCCCAATGCTGAGCTTCTGAGTGTCCTGGCTCCCACAGGGAAAGGTGGTCCATGGGTTGCCCTTGCTGTTCCAGTTGCCTCTCCAGGTAAAGGTTGCTCAGATGAGGCTTTTGCTGCAGTTGGTAAATGTTGCCATTAACCAACAGTGCAAGGTCTGGGTCCTGGGACTGGAGAATGATGGGCATTTCTCAAGGTAAACATGGGGATTTAGTTGAGAAGTAGCTGCTGCCACAAATATTAGCCTGGATTTCAGCACTGATGGTGTGATTGGTGTGTATTGTTAGCTGAAGATAAGAGCCCAAAATTCTCTAGGGGGAAAAAAAAAAGAGGCCAAATGAGCTTGAATGAGAAATACAATGCATGCTGGTTAATCCTCCTTGAGTGCTGACTGGAGGACCAGGAAAGCTCCATTTTGTTTCCACATTTAAATAAAAGACAATTGATGCAGTTTCTTCCAAAATATGCAAATTATGACTAATTTAAAAAATCCTCAATAGATAAAACTAGTTATAATTTCAAAATAAAATTTTCTAAAAGTAGGTATATTAGGTCATTCCCAGAGTGGGCTGTAACTTCAGCTCTTTACATTTTGCCTGTTCACTATGAGGTGCCTTAAAGGGACTTGAATGTGAGAGGCTTGGAAAATTGAAGGCTTTTGTCTTGTCTTCATGACAAATATGGAGGGTGAAGTCAGGGCTTTATGGTCTTCAGCAAGCTCATGGCTATTTATTTTCCTTCAGCCTGTCATCACATCCATATCTTGCCCCACCACCTGCCCCCAGCCCCTTGTTGCTTTTGATTTGGATATCTCTGAAGGTCACTAGAGATTTAAAAAAGCTCTTTTTTACCAGTCATGCCTATTGAAAGCATGGTCAAGTTTTGTTTTCTTCTCATTCTTGATGCTGCTCTCTGATATTATTTTCCATTTTCCTCAGCTTGCACAATTAAAGGGGCCACTGCCACCTCCCAGTTCCCCTGCCTGTTTCCTGCTGATCTTGATGAACTGTCAGTAGTTACCTGTGTGGGTTCTATGTACACAGGGCAGGGTTTGCTGACTCAAGGCATTCCATCATTTTTCCTCATTAGAGTAATAAATCCATAGGGAGACTTCACTTTTTGCACTAGAACTCATTTTAACTGAAAACTTAGGAACCCTTGAAGTCTATGAATAGCACATACTCAAAAAAGAAGAGAAGGGCCACTGACAGCAGTGGTTCTCTGCAGTTGTCTAAGTTCCTGGTTTTTTCTTTGACTGACTCTAATGACCCTGTTTGACAGCATCATCTCTCATGGTCCTTAATTCTTCCCATCAAAGACTCACCTTCCCAATATTAGTCACCTCCTGGAAACTGGTTGGGTATTTTGGGTGCTTGGGAAGCAAAGCTAAGCTGACCTCTTCTAATTTTCTTTTTCTGCTCTCTGGAGGATATTTACATGTGCACTTCCCAGATCAACCATGCTTTTCCAGAAGCATTGCTGTTGGAATAAAGCCCTAAGGAAGACTCCATGCCATGCAGGTGGGAGCAGACAGCAGCAAGCACTTGAGCAGGGAGAGCAGGCTGCTGAGGTGGCAAAGGGGCTACCAGGGAAAGAGCAAGGAGGTTTTAAGGTCTGAACAGAGAGGTATGGGAACAAAGAGGGTCTGCAGTAAACTTTCCTGCAAGTCTGTGTTCTCCAGTGAGCAGCTTCATATATGAAGGTTAAGCCCTGGTGTAAGCACATGAAAACATTGAGGATCCACCAAGAAATAGTTGTTTAGCTGCACAACCTGTTGTGTTTGATTGGAGGGATTTGCTGCATTGCTGTGACCTGGCATGGTAAATTTAGCACTGGCTTGTACTTTTACCACACTGAGGTTTTCACATGTCCTTGCTGGCTCCTGCTCTCAGTCAGGGCATACCTGCATATGGCACAGACAGGTGATAATGCCACAGACAAATTTTTCTCAACACATGATCTGCCCTGGGACTTCTGTCACAGTAGTACACAGCAGTCCTAAAGGTGAACCAATCTCTATCCCCTTTGCTTCACTAGCTGTGAATCTGGGGCTCCCAGACCCTGCATCAGCCAAGTGCAGCTCACATCTCAGTGGGTGGTGAGCCCTTGCTGCATAACCCTGTCAGCACCAGGGACCCCAGGCAAGAGGTGGCCTGGGCACCCTTGATGGGGACAGGTGCCCAAGGCAGTGCCAAGGGACAGGGGTGGCTGCTGGCACAGAGGATGGAGATGGCTTCACCTACCTGCTGCTCTGGCCAGTCTTCTCTGGGCAAAAAACACTTGTGGTTTGGAAGGAAATGAGAGATATTTATCACACAGAAACTACATTGGCTGCGTAACTCCTTGCTGGAAGAGGTAATTTGGCAAGATAAACGTAACCTACATAATTGAGTCCAATTTCTTTAAACACACTGCCCTGTATAATGAGAATAACTGAGGCCTTTTGCTGCCAGGCTGTTGAGTCACAAATGTGAAAGAAAGAAACCCAAAATAAACAAATTACTGAGGGGTTTGAGCTGGCTACTCTGGATCTATTTTTAAGCAAGATTTTAGCTGTAAGAATCTTGAGATTTAAGATTCTGCCTATATCATATGTAAATAGCATTTGGCATTCCAGTGAAGTTCAGTGTTCAAAATTCAAGGAATAGCTATGGTTTGGGCTCATCTGTAGATATATTGTCAGCAATTGTTGATTTTTTACAACACCCACAGCATCTGCAGTTGTGTAAAGCACGTGAGGTCGTGTTGGCCTTAAGTAAAAGTGGCAGCTATAGCAGCCAAGTGCTGTTCACAGCGTCAGCTCAGATAAACCTCTCTTTCTTCCTCAAGGGCAGCCCCATTTCCTAAAAGTGCAAACACGCACAGTTTGCATGGGAGTGTGAAACACAAACTGTGCACTGTAGCTGGAACATGCTCCCCTGACTCTCTGCTGTGTCTCAGCTCCTTCAGCAGAGAAGAAGGGTGGGTTTGAACTGTCTCGTCTGAACAGCTCAGGGCTGTTTTTTGAGTAAAACCTGACAGATTGGTGAATATCCACAGAGATGCTCAGATATGACCCTAAGTGAGATTTCCTCACTTTTATAGACTCAGACATGAGGGCAAAAATCATCCAGCCCATCTCTCTGCCATCACAGGTTTGTTTTCACTGTATTTCCTACAGCAAACATTGCATGAGTTGTCCTAGTTTAAGTCAAGGTGAAACTTGCCTGCCTGCATAAAGAAATTTTGCTTTTTTTCACAGTAAAATGGCAGTCTTGCTCTGCAGTGCCAACACAGATGTCACTCACCACTGGCAGCTCACACTGAGTGGCTGCAGCCTGAGGAGCCCATTCTTCAGACATAGAAGGCAGATCTTAATCCATCCAACTATTTATTGTAACGAAGCTTTGAATGTAATTAAGCTTCATTTCTTGATCTGGGAGCACTTCAGATGGTGAAAAGGACAACAGACATACAGACATCCCCTCGTGGCTCAAGCCCCCTCTCTGTCCCTAAAGGCTGTAGCAGCAGGGTATCTCACTGCTCTTGAGGAGGTTTTTATTTCATCTGGGAGCAGCAGTAGGTTCCATGCAACCACCAAAGCATCCATGGGACCAGGTGGCTAGAATGCAGCAGCCTGGCTCCTGCACCCACCAAGTTTCAACCATCAGTCTTCAGTTTGCACCTATTTAAAGGCAGACAGGAGTGAAACAGATTAAGAAACAAGTTATAATTTTTTACCCTGTTCCTTGTTGCAGCTCACTGCACATCTGTACAAACATGGGCTCGAGGGGGTCTGGGCCCACAAAGACCCTCTGGCCTCACTTGTGTGCCTATCTTTGGGTGACACGTGGCAAAACCAAGCTTGCAAGTGTTCCAGGGCACCTTGCCTGGCCTCTATCAGGTGCCACAGGGCTCTCCTCCAGCCATGGCTGGGGCACTGCTGTGTGCTGACAATGCATTCACACTTCTGTAGGATCATTTACTCTTTCTGGATATTTGAAACCATGAAGAATACTATTTATTGATTATTATCTTTTAACAGCAGGGGCACATAGTGGGAGTGAGAGAGGGGTCTGGACTCTGCTCTCCTCCTCCAGCACCCCATGGTCAGGTGCCCCATGGAGACCTCTCCTACAGCAGGGGGCCCAGGATAAGGGGAACTGGAGCTTGCTTCTGTCAGGAAGCATTTGCAGAGCTCAGACTGACATACTGAGGCAAACAGCAAATGCTCCCGGACCACATAAATAAGCCGTCACTTTGAGCAAGTATGTAACTGAAAAGCAAGCAGATTGGAAAATTATCTAAAAATAGTGGAGCAAAGATTAGCGGCACAAGAATCAGCTCAGAAGCATCAGGACACTCCTGGGCTTATTCAAATCACAAGTTCTTAAAGGAGGATTGCAAAGATGTTGAAAATACACAGACAGCTCTACACATTACTTGGGTTTGCCTGAACTCCAGAAGAGCATGATGTTCTGGCAGGGCACAGCAGCTACCTGGAAAGTCTTAGCATTTTTAATGAGGGTTATGAAGAATTTTATTATCATGGAAAGGAATATAATAATTTTCTCAACAAAAAAGCTCCTTAGTCAGTAACAACTGCCTAGTGCTTAGAGGCAATTCAGCCATCTTTAGCTGTCATTTCAGAAGACATATGGCAAGAATAAGATCAAATGCATATTGCCTTTCATATCAGGAAAATTTCCCATTAATAATAGGTTTTTCTTTATAATGTGTGTCTTGGAGTAAAATAATTTGAGCTATGTGGGGTTTTATGAGACACTCTAGAGGGAGAAGTCTGCAGAAATTTCTGACCAGGTCCTCTTTTTACCTTCCTCACTTCAGACCTCATTAAGAATTTCACAGTCCTCCAGTTCATTTCAGTTGCACTTGCATTTTCTCCCACCTTTCTGCAATCCTCTTTGGTTTGGTTTTGTTTTGGAGTCATTATCCATTAAGTATTTGTTGCTTTATTGAACTAGCATGGCTCATGAATGCATATTTTCTTTCCCTTATTTTTCCTACTTTTTATAGTGTATTCACTAAAACTTGCATCCCTTGTTGTGGGAGTACAATACCAACCTACAACACTAATTGCTGTTGCGGGATCTTGGTAGCAGAGCTGCCTTTGTTTTCTCCCAAGCTGACACCACTCTTTCAGTTTTGAGTCCACACGATGGTGGCCTGGAGCAATGAGCTTGCCATGAGATCCTTCAGAAGCTTTCCTCCTGCAGCTGTAGAGGTGACTCAGTTGTCCAGACACTGCTGTGATCTGATCTCTGGTCAGTAAGGGCTTGGTGATGGATGAGCTGAACCAGAAGCTTCCTGCTGCTACAAGGGAGGAGAGCTCGTTCTCCTCCATCCTGGATCCCCTCTATGCCCTTCTCCAGACTCCAGTCTGAACTAACCACTCCTCACCTCCCTGACTCTCCTTGCACCAGCTCTGGCACTCATCTGATTGTAGGATAAGCCAATCTGGACCAGTAAAACAGCAGACCTGTGAGTTAGTCATTCAGTTTGAGGTGCCTTGTGAAGCCATACCCTCCAGCTAAAATCACATCTGTGTGTTAAGCTATACCTGGACACAGTTTGCACCATAACAAGAGGTATACAACCTTTAATTTCTTAAAATTGGAATTATAAGTTCTAGAGGGGATGGAAAAACATGTCAGCAATGGATACTGCTACTAGATTATATGGCCACTAAAAGACAACTTTTGTGTCATTTCTCATGAGGTGGCATTTCAGTGGGCAAGCTTGGGCAGCTACACCAAAATTACCCACTCCTGTCAGCAACAGCACTACTTCTCCTGTTGGTTTGCCCTGCAGCTTCAGATGGGTCACTCACCTCTGTGTCTCCAGCTGGGAAGTTGTTATCTGCTGTGCACCAAGAAGCTCCCTAGGCTCTACAGCAGTCTAGGAGCAACAGAGGTGGCACATTTTTAAGAGGGAGATGTTGTAGTCCTTTCTCTTTTTTAACTTGCTCCCATTGTCTCATACACACCCTTAATTCCCAGGAGAAAAATGTCCTGAGCTCTGGCAGTAATTATTAAGAGCACAGCAGATAAGCAGTTTCAGTAAGTTGAGCAGGGATCACAGGGCAAAGGGTGTACCTGGGAAGTTATATAACTACTTTTGAAAAGCACTTTAAAGATGAGGCATGCTTCTTCTTCATGTATTCTCATTATTATGATCAGTCTTACTACCTACAAAGGAGCAATGGCACCTGCCAGGGCTTGCTATTGCCCTCCCTGTGTCATTATGGATGTAGGGGAAGTCAGTTTAGAGAGGCTGTGCTGGCAGCCAGAGCTGGGTGTGCTGCTCTGACTGCACCACTGCCTTCCCTTGCTGTGCTGGGAGAGCCTTCTGTGCCTCTGTTTAAATGGGGACAATAGTTACCTGCAGCTTGTCTCCTCGGTGCTGTGAGACCTGACTCATTAGTGCTGGCAAAGTACACAGCCACCTGGATAAAAGGGACAGATAAGTGCTCGGTTTTGTTATTTGAAGACCCGGATCAAAGAACCACGGGCAGCCTTGATTTACCACTGGAGGTACACCTGCAAGAAATGTCCGATTAGAAATCAAGCAATAAAACCACTGACAGTAAAAACAACAATGAAGGCATGAAAAAAAAGTTTGCAGCTGGTCAGCTGGAACACAATGAATCAAGGAAAACCACGAAACAACTGCTGGGTTTTTTCTGACACTTTTTACCATCTTGTTGCAAAGACTTTTAAAACAAAACAAACACTCCACAGGAAATATAGCTTGGGGGGTTTTGGGTCTTTTTAGAGGAAACAAGGAAAGGGCAGAAAGGGCTTTCCTTTCCCTCTAATAACTGCAGCTTTTGGAGGAAGTAGGTTCTATGTAAAATGTTAATGATTGAACAATAAATTCCTGGTAGTTAAAGTGGGGCTGAAGCACAAATCTGTCTCTGCCTCTATTCCCTGCCACTCTGACAGCCAGAAAAGGTTGTCAGGCCTAAAGCCACCAATAAATATTCCTGCTTCCCAGCAGCACACTGTAGTCTTCATGCCCCAGTGTCTCCAGGTAAGCACCTTCACATGATATTATGTACAGGCTGACATGTTTTATACATCCCCTCTAGTCAGTAGGCACTCACATACCTACAAGATTAAGAAAGGGCATTCATCCCATCAGAGAGCAGTAAAAGGATGCAGAAAGGTAGGTCACAGTTATGCAGGATGGGAGAAGAGGTGGCATGGACTTTTCAGGGGGGTAAGTCCTGGGTGCTGGACGGATTTGCACCCTTACCTCTGTACAGCAGGCATGCCTCCACCCAGGCTCGGGGCACAGGGAAGCCACCCTTTCCCACCTCTAACACCACCCAGCAGCATGACACAATGAGTTTCCTAGTTTGTGAGGTACCTCAGGACAGACATGATGAGCCAGTGTCTGGAAAACAGCCAACTAACAAGAGGGGAGAGGTGACAGGGACCTGCTGGTCATGCAGGACATGAGCTGTAAGTCAGAGCTGAGTGTCAGGGATTTTTCCCTTGGAGCAGCAGAGAGACACCCTTTAGGTTTACTCTGTCAAATACTCAAGCCTACTTCAGCCTATATCAGTGCCTCATGAAGGGAGCTCTGAAGGGCTGGGGCTATGTGGGTTCAGAGGGTTGTGTTTAAAGATCCTTGCAGGACAGGGAGGAACAGGCAAAGCAGACATGAAAGACAGCAGTCAGGAAATGTCATGGAATCACTCAGCAAATCTAGGAAACTTGTTTTGATTAAGTTTATATAGAAAGACTTAAAGAAAATAGAGAAAAAGAGACCACCAACACAGCAAATCCAAGTTGAGCTAATGGAAAGAAATGAATTTTTATTATTCTAGCAAATATTGATGGGGATGTGATTGAAACAACCCACTGAATCTAAACTCCCCCCATTCAGGAAGTTGATCAAGCTCCAAAGTTCCCTGCTGGCCTCAGCTCCTCTGAAGGGCCAACCCAAAGCCTTAGAGATGAACAGTGGGAACATGAAGAACATCAGGACTAGATCCAGCTCCATGTGGCTTTGGCTTGTGTCCCAGCAGACACAGTAAAATAGAGAAGAAGTCAAACCTGTGGAGGCTGGAAAGGGTTGAGACACCAGTGGGGCTCCTCTCTTCCAGCTCTAGCAGTCTGAAAGCAGGGTGCAGAGTTCTGCCAGGCTGCCTCAGCTCTCTTTATTGGACCTGGAGCCACAAATACATCCACAGGATGATTCATTCCAGCAACTTGAAGTGTCTTTGTGCTATCAAATCAGTCCCCCACACTGCCCCACATAGTGATTGCTGCTGAGATCCCCCCCAGACACAGTCTAAAATAAGTTTCAAGAGGAAAGCTGGCCACTGCTAACAGGACAGTTTGCCCCACACCTTCAGGGGCTGTCCCCCAGCAGTGCTGTGGCAGACCTAATACTCTCTCATATCCCTGAATACATCATCCCAGGCTCGCAGTACCAAGCCTTAGCATCCCATCACAAAATGCTGCTGTGACCCTGATGCTCATCCCTCTGTGGAGCAAAAAGGGGATCCTGTCCTTTCACATGACCAATCTTTCCACAGAGACCATAGAGAGAGGGCACACAGCTCCCTCAGAGCAAACACCCTGCTTGCTGATGGCGAGCAGTAAGTGATACCACTCCTCCCCAAAAGGGTTAGAAATTTTCAGTGGGCAGCCATTCCAGCAGCATTGCAATACTCTTTATTAGAGAAGTACTTTTGTGGTACTTAAAATAACTAACTGTCCCTGAAACTAATAGCACCTAGAAAGTGTCTGTCCTTGGTACTGCAAAAACCACTGTGCTTCATCCACAGAAGCTGCTGCTGAGGAGGAATCAGCATGGCTGGGATTTCAGACCTTTCTGGAAGAGGTGCATTTTTTATGAAGCCAACCAAATAAACTCCTTCCACAAGCAATGGCATCAAGACTTAAATGATGATGAGGAGACACAGGGAATGAACTGGAGGAGATATGAAAAGAGGACTGGTTGATCTGCCATTCCTCTAATTGAAAAGTTGATAGATTTTACTGTGGGATGGTCCTGAATACATCAACAAATTGCAACTGTATTGGCAGGAGGAAAGAAAGAAAAGAAAGAAAACACTCTCTAAGTGTTTTCTGTACCAGATGGGACTAAATAGGTTGTGCCTGTGGGAGGGAAGGGTGTCCCTTGCAGGAAGCTATGCTGCCCAAACACTGAGCAGCCAGGCCTTCAAACATGATGAGCATCAGTGGCTGGGGACCATCAGTGTTTCTAAGGGGCTTCCTTCACACACAACTTACCTGGCCTTTTGAACACAGTTCAGTGAGAAGTGAGAAAAGCTGGCTGAGAAAAAGGTTGCAATATGAAATAAATTCCTAAAAATACTGGACACATATATAACTCTCTCCCACTGCAAACCTATCTCTGCTCACTACCTCCCCACATTTCTGCTAAACTAACCAAAACCAAAAAGAGACCATATTTCAAGAAAAATAAAGTAGCATAATTAAGTAGGTTACCATACACAGCATACTATTCAGGAAATTACAGTGCAGTAAGTTACTGTAAAAACATGAAATACATGTGCTCTCAATGACTACCTGTATTTGTACCCTTATCCTGTGCCAAATCTGGCAAAAGCAAGATAGAATCCCCCTCCCAGCTGAAGGTAAACTTCCTCACCTTAATGGAGGATTAAGAAGTTTCCCCCTAGGGCCATGCTTATGCCACTGTGCTCCTTCTGCCATGGCTCTGTGGGTCTGCCAAGAGATGAGGATGCTGCTGGATCTGCTCCCTCCCTGGGACACAGAGATATTAGCAACAAGTTACCAGTGTCACAGCCGTTCTTAATATCTGCTTTAAAAAAAAGTGTATTATTGAAACAATGCATGTGATCTTAGTTAAAACATAGCATTTTTCTGTGAATTTTTATTTCCTCTGAAGTTTATTTCCCTCTCAGCTTATATTACTTTCTAGGTGCAGTGCCTTTCACTGAAGAATATGACTCTCATGGTGCACTATTTGTGTTTATGCTCCAGCCACTTGTAGCAGACACTGTGTAAACATGTCAAAAAGAACTTACTGTCCCTCCACACAACCAAGAATAAAATCCTTTCAGGATTTCAGGTCCTGACAGCATTTGAACCAGTCTCTTCTGTGGCCCAGACTCATGGGTGTATAGCCAGAGATGGAAGAGACGCATTTCTTCTTACATGCTTGTTATTCCCCTCAAAATTAATATGAATGAAAATTAATCAGATCATTCATCAGAATGATGAATGCTGAAAAGCTCTGTGTGATACAGATCACATCTGAATGAGCAGTAGCTGATAAAATACTCGTATTTGAAGACAATAGCAATTTCTCTTTTATAGTGTCAGACCTCCTTTCATACGCTTTCCACCAACATTCAAGTAGATGAACTTTCTTATCTTTAATTTGTTTGTTTGTGGGGTTTGTTTGTTTCTTTGTTTTGTTTGTTTGTTTTTGTTTTGGTTTTGTTGTTTTTTGTTGGTTTGGGGTGGGTTTGTTTTTTTNTTGGTGGTGTTTTGGAGGTTTTTTGGGGGGGTTTTTGGTATTGTTTTTTTTTTTCTGTTTTGTTTTGCCAGAAAAAGCCCTGTAACATGAAAATCATGTGAAAACTCATCTGATAGTCATCACCTGGGCACTCTCACTGGCAAGGCTGGTGGCACAAGACTGAAACCTCTTTTATGGTCTTGGAATTGTTTTTGGTCTGAGAGAGAATAGATATGAATTCTATGATCAATTACATGGATCACATTTCAGATAATAACCAAATTACAAATAGTCCCATAGTTCCCATCTAATTCATGAATGAGAAAATAGTTGAACTGTGAAAGTTGTGGGTTTCCACATTCTCTTCCCAGTTATGTTTGACAGCTAGAAGAGGAAAGCATTGGTCTTGATTACAAATACAAGACACAGCCTACAAGAACAGCACAGAGTCTCTAAGCCTGGATGGGAATATTGTCAATTTTCATAGAGCAGTATTTTCAGTGCTTAGCAATTTTTTGTCCATTTTGGACTGACCTCTTTTTTTTTAGGTTTTCAGATAACCTGTATAAATGAGGAATTCCTCACCTATGAGCACAGAAATATGAAAAACATTAATGACCACAAGATGAGAAACAGATGAAGGGCTCTTGAAGCCAAATATTCACATCTCTGTGACAGGGATCTAGCCAACATAAGCACATAATTTGCATCTACATTTTTGGCACCTA